>JASDQU010437481.1:71800-105317 GCA_032191745.1 Picea mariana | reverse complement strand
CCTTGTCTCCTTCAAGTCTCTAAACACCGATGAGGGATAATGGAGGTTATCTCCTCCCTTTTCCCAACTCACGTGACCACACACTCATGACCACAAGCTTTACCACGAAAGCGCATCGTGGTTCGCAGTATCGGGACCTACGATACAAGGTTCCTGACCCCTCCAAGTCACTATCATCGAAATCACGATGACACGAGATCTGTAGCTCATGTCTCTCTTGGATGGACAACTACGATTATTTCAGTGTTTTGCATTTCACAACTTTTCCCTACATGAAACCTATTCACTCCTCCACTCGGTTTCCGAAATGCTGAAACACTCCCTCACTCTGGATCGATGGCTCTAAGCATTCGTAGATTCGATGGTCCTAATATCGTCTTGGCGGATCTCTATTGCGAGGTTCGGGGTTTTGGGATTCAAGGACCTCTGTACCCCCCCCCAACTCACGATAGCTGATATCATGAAATGGACCAACAGTCTAGATAAATTTGGAATCAATGGCTATTATTCCTACGAAGGGTCGAGCGTTGAAAGGTCTCCCTGTTAACCTCCCCACATCTCCGCTTGATCCAACGCCTTGTGGGATTTCTTGACTCTCCCTGTATACTCTCCACCATTCATTCAGAATTTTTGGATTTCCCTTTTGGATGTACGCAGTGTCAAAGCTTGCATATTTGTCTCAAATCATATGGCTGCCAACCTTCCTCCATGATCTGATGGCCAACAATGCTCTTCCTCCTGAGCTTTTAATCTCCCCAACTTAGAAGATTTTATAAGTCCTCGAAGGTTCCAACCTTCGCTTACCCCTGGAAATGGGTTCCTGGATCTCGATAACACTTTCCCAAAGTGTTATTCCTCCTGAGATTCATCTGGTTCAGACTTCAATTTCCCACACACTCCTTGCATCTAAGGGATTTCAATAATTTAGATCCACAGGATTTCTCGCAGATAAATTCCCCCCCTGATTTCCTTTTGTTCCTCTCTGGGTCAACACACACCTTGCAGAGCTTCAAATGAAGAGAAACAATTGAAATTGGAACACTAACATGCACAGTTCCATTCACTTGTTCATGAAAACAGAAACGACAAGAAAACACACACAGTCCACACACCATACATTTGGATCAATTTTCCTTCTGTTATCTTCACAAGTGTCGAAATGGATACAAAATACATTCAAATTACAGTAACTCAAAAACTGAGATATCCTGCTAACTTGCAGTTCTCTTATAGCTAATTTCTCTCTATATTATCAAAAATATTTCTAGGGTTTCCCTTGGCTACTTGCCTACTCTAAAATTCATCATACGCTATCTTAGTTCAGTCGCATTCTAGAGCCGTAGTGGAAACTCCTTTGGATCAATTTTCCTTCTGTTATCTTCGCAAGTGTTGAAATGGATAAAAAATACATTCAAATTATAGTAACTCAAAAACTGAGATCTCTTGCTAACTCGCAGTTCTCTTGTAGCTAATTTCTCTCTGTATTATTTCTCTCCCAACTGGGCATACAAACTTCTACTTAACTCAAAAATATTTCTAGGGTTTCCCCTGGCTATTTTCCTACTCTAAAATTCATCCTACGCTATCTTAGTTCAGTCACATTCCAGATCCGTAGTGGAAACTCCTACTCTGTTTATGATTTTCAAAACGTGCCTCAAAGGGTAAAATCCAACACTGGTTCAAGCGTGCCTCTAAAGGTAAATTTTGGCACTGAGTTAAGGCGTATTTCAAAATTGGCTGCAACTGCCAACGTTGAAGTTCTGGAAGAAATCTCACATGTTGAGTGGTCCTGCCTCTGTATGCTTGCCAATGATGTTCCTGCATCATCAAGGTGGGAAAAATGGTGAATTTTAGAGTGAAATTCCCAAATTCTAGGTGAAACCTACACATGATTTGGAAAAGGTATGTTTATTTGAAATTCATGGGGATGATTTTGGACATGGGAAGAGAATTTCAAACCTCCCATGGAGGCCAAAAAATAAAACAACATTTTCAACCGAAAAATAAAGTTTCGGAAAAATTATAAACCTTTCAAAACAAATTATACTTTTTGGGATTTTTGAAAAATTGCATACATATAATGATGTGGACCATACCAGTGACATGGAATGATATGATCCACATTACAAGGGAAATGGTGGTTGAATGAAAGGTTCATGGCATTGAACTGATGAATTGACGATTGAGATTGCATTTCATTTTGAGATCGGTGGCCCAAATTAATCCTAGATTTGGTCAAAAACTTCTAAGTTTTCGGAGTTTGCCAAGTTTCAGTGAGGTCTGAAAAAAAAAACGTCAATCATTGATGGATTCTGTAGAGTTCAGAGAATTTTGACAAAGTCTGAATGAAATTTAGAAGAAAATTGTCAATCACTAATAGAGAAAAGTGGAAAAAATTCATTGGTCGCAGATCGACGGTCGAGATTCATTTTTGGAGTTTCAAAAAGTTTAGCATATCGAAAGTCAAGATTCATCTTTGGAGTTTGTATAAGTTTAGTATATTGACAGTTGATATTCATCTTTGAAGTTTAGTTAATTTTAGCAGATCCATGGTTGAGATTTATCTTTAAAGTTTAGAGAAGTTTATCAAATCAATGATTGAGATCCATCTACATGTTTGGTGAAGTTTGGCAAGGGTTTGAGAATCTATGGATAAGATCTATTTTGATCTTGATATCTATTGGATATATTACACACATATAGGATATTGTTTCCTTATTTTCCTATGTTTATTTGTCAATATTGAGGGTCTCTTATTTTTAGGAACCTCTCCTACATTATAGGATAATATTCTCTTCAATTGACTATCAGAGTGAAGTCATTCAAGGTAAATTTGGTTTTATCACCAAGTAACCCTGGTATCATCAAAAGTAATCCACACTTACCTTGGTATCATCACCAGGAAGGAACATTCCTTATGCATGCTTGATATCCTTGTCATTTCACTCTGGTCTGTCCATTTAACTAAACACTGCATCACTAGTTGACTAGGAATAGGTGGCAATTAACTCTCGTATATTCATGAGTGTGTCCAAATCTCTCTAAAACAACACTATGAATAATTATTTTGGATACACAGAGTATATCATATGTGTTTTATCATTCATTCATTTGGATAATACAATTCCCATTATTTTCTCTCCAATTTTTCTCTCGTCTTCTTACCTTTGGAAGTTATGTTCATTCTTCTACTAGCTATATCTATTGTGAAGGTACTCACCACATTTTATAACATCAATGGTCCAAATCCATTGTGGGGTTGGAAAAACATTTCTACATTAAACAAGTTAAACAATTTGAAAGGATTTTCTTTGATTGTTGATGGAAGAAATAAGTTGATCATCGGTTGTCGATGGAGCGATCAAAATTCGAAGAAATCCTATGAAAAAGAACTTCATACCTTTTTTTTTATCGTGGATGGAAGAAATGGGTTGATATTCGATGAAGGAAATTTTCAATCGTCAATGGAGCAATTGGAATTTGGAAAAATCCTATGAAAAGTATCTTTGTACCTTTTTCTTTATCATCTATGAAAGAAATAAGTCGTTTTTTAATGAAGGGAAAGGTGGATAATGACATAGATAAATCATAGGATGACATATCGACATTAGCTATTACACACAAAATTTTCACATCTAAGTGTCGCACCTTGATCACACATCCCCAACACCATGAAAAACGTTTGATCATGTTACCTAGTTATCAAGGCGAAGAAACTCCACTTTCTGAAGGTTGAAAACATGTCTTTCCCCTTGTTTTTTGGCTTAGTTGGAGCACTGACACCCCCCTTCTATGAATCAGGGAGCATAACTCTTATGGTGATGCTTCTTGATATACCATTAGGGAGTGTCACTGAGGCTTATTTCGAATACCATTGGGAGCATCAGTATTGTTAGAATGGTTTTAACCAATCCCACCTTATTCTATGGGTTGACTCTAAGATACTTCTAGTAGTTATGATCGAGGGATGATTCATAGGTTTACATATATCCTTTTTGGGTAATAAATCCTAACTTATGAAGGAAATATATCTACCTTCCCTTGATATTCTAAGTTGGTTAAACTTCCCAAAGCCTCTATATAAACAAGGTCTCTCAATTGTGAAAGAGATTAGATAGAATTAAGTTTTGAAGCATACAAAACTTCTATTTCATTAGTCAACATACAGTAAGGGGATGAATAAGAGGATCATTGGAGGAGGCTTGCAACACATCGTGATTGTAATTTCCATTGTTTCTCGTATTAATAAACTTGGCCTATTTCCCTATTTATGTCTCATTTCAAGTTTATGTATGAATCATTGTGACCTAGTTATGATATATTTTATCTAACTTGTTATAAGTAGTAGAAGAAGAGGGTAGTTCTATTTCTTTGAAGGTAGACTATGTTTGGAGCTGGAATGGATCCAATGCCACAATGATAAGGAGAAATGAGGACAACCAACATAAAAAGTTTCCTCATTCTCTTCCTCTTTCTCTCTTATTTCATGCATAAATAGATGGAAATCGGGAATGTTAGTGTCCATGTTTTCTATTTGTCTTAGTTGAAGAAAACCCAACTAAGGGGAGCTCAACCTGTTAGCAGAGTGAGATTTATCACAACATTTTTTGACGAACCTACTGGGAAATGACTGTTTCCTTGGTTTTTATCCTCTTGTTTCTTATGGTTTCTTGATGAATTATTGGTTTATAAAGTATTATTTTATTTCCACCTCCATTGAATAACTTATAGATTCATCAAAACACTTTGGTTGAATATGGGCTGAGTTTGAGCCTATTTTCCCTTCTTCTTCAGTAGTGACACTCCACTCCAGTGGCCTACAAAGCGTCACTGACACCCCCTTGCAGGATTTTCAGGAGCATCACCCTACCTTTGACGCCCTATATCTTTGGTACCAGGAGAATCACCCTTTCCTTGGTTGGTTTCTGGGATTTTCGGTATCTGTTTCTCGATCTAATTTTGTCCCAGGTTCTTCTATGATTGCTTTAGACTTTGATTGTTTGGTTATGATTGCAAGTATCACTCTTCTTGTATTTTTTTTTGTGAATTACCTCTGATCAAGTTTTGAAAGGCTTATAAGTTTCTCAAGGCCTGTCAAATCCTTGAGAATTAGTTTTCATTTTCAGTAGTCTTTTTCTTGTCAGTTTATACAAGCATTTGACTTCTATAATTTTCTTCCTAAAAAAAAATTCAAGCATTCTCCTTCTCAATTTTGGGAGCCTTTTTTGTCATTTTGGAAGTAGTTTGTTGACAATTGATTCTTGCACTTCGCTTATATTTTTAAATCCATAATGTTTTAGAGTCAATTGTGCTATCAATTGGTCTCAAATCCTTTGGTTTTAAGACTTTTTAAGAGTGATTTCTTTCTTTGCGAGTGCATCTTTGTTTGAGTATTATTTTTCTTCCCATTCTCTTCTATCTTAGATTTGAACTATCTCATGCTCATTGAAAGAAAAGATGCATTAAAGGAATTGCATTCAATCTTATTTGCATGTTAACATAAAACAAATAAATTCTTGCATTCTAAATCATTAGAAGTAGATTTGTAGTGAAAAACATTAAAGAACTTAGCATTCGTTGGTTTTGAAATTTTAAAAGAATTCTCTTTTGATAATTTGGAAAACATTTGTATTATTCATTTAAGTGAAAACAAAAAATAACAAAGGGTTTTTCATGCATTGAGTATTGCACGGATTTTTTAATGGTATTTGGAATAAAAAGAAACCTCTTCTCCCTCTTGTAAGTAGGATTCATTGAAAGAAATTGTGCACTTCATCTTCCTACTTCATGGTTTTTGGAGTCAATTCAAAACATCACTAGTTTCATTTCCATATACCCTTGAGTAAAAACAACTCTAAATAATCAACCATGCATAATTAAAATAAGCTAGACATTTTATTTATAGAGCACCAACAATAGTCTAGGAATTAGAATCTTTGGACTAGGGAAAATGAGTAAATTGTACAAGATTGCTAAATAGACTGTAGAGTACTAAAGAGTGGTCAAACCAAGTTGTTGTATAGGCATAGATAGGAACCCCCTCTAAAAGAGGGGCTAAACATGAGGTCACATGCAAAACAAAAGAAAATATTACCCCTCCAAAGCGTGACCAATCATAAAGGACAAAGCGTATATTGGGGGTTCTTCTTGAGAAACCACCGGTTTCATTTGGTCTCAGTGCTTTGTGAATCATGAATCTGTTTGGGGTCCTCAGAAGTTTTGCTGGTCCATTTTTCTTCATTTCTCTTGAAGAGTTTCATACTCACGTATATTTCCCATATGTTCAGTCTTGACTGTCGACTGTACCCCCTCGGAGGCGAACTGTGAGTTCGTAGCCTTAGTGACCTTTCATAGATATCTATAGAGGTGATTGTGGTGGGATTCCCATGGTACCTTGGGAATATGTTGTATCACACCTTCAATACCCTTGGAGGGTTGTCTCGTGAAGCGAGGGTCACTTGCACCAAGAAGGGATGATGCATGGAGTTAAGGGGTAACTACTTCCCATTTCTTTGTTGATGGATTGATATCCCATCTTCAGAATATCCTATTATCTACTGTTTTCCTGGTTAATTACCTTTAGTTTTTTTAGAGGTTTTTTTTTCGTCACTTGTAGTTAGCCATAGAAATTTTTTTCTTCTTAAATCTGGCTGACAATGGTCTTCGTAGGTCTCGTAGGATGCAAGGATTACCTCCATAATTTTACAAACCCTTATCTTTTCATTCATTGAAATATCATTCCCAAGAAGGAACAATAAATGAAGAAGTTGTCTATGATACTGGGAGTGCAATTGCTCCTTTACCTAAACAATTCACAGAAGGAGGTTTTGTTTCTACAAACCCACCCTTAAATGATCCTTTTGGCCCAATTCTTCTGCAGATACCTCCTTCGGGATATTTTGAATCTGCACTACAATATTGTCCTTCCCAATTACCACTCCATAGAACAAAATTTTAGCCATAGAGTCGGGAACACCTAACCCTACAAAACGATTGACTACCCTTGTTCAAACATTTGAATTAGTTGATCCTACTCACACTCCTTCTATTACTCCTTCTACTTTGTGTAGAACATATTCAGGTTAGGACATTATCCTTAAGATGGGCATGACCCCAACCCAACCTTCTTCTACTATGACATAGTCACCTATAACATCTCCATATGGTTCATATATAGGTAATACTGCTCATGTTGCAATTCAAGTGCCAAGTAGCTTGGGTTTTCTATTTTCTAGTCAACTAAGAAACACTACAACAATTTCAAAAACCGTACCTTTGAAAATGTAACGTACCCAGCCACCCCCAGGTCAAGAACGCTACTTTGAAACTCACTTCTAAACTGATTTTGAATTCTAATAGCAATTAATTAATAAAGAAGGATGAAAGAAGCATGATAACATCACATGCAATAATCAAGATTCATTCTACAACATAAAATAAATGAATACAATTCCATTCACAACAATAACTAAAAATCATGCATATTATAACATACGAATCTCAAAGATAGTAATTATTACACAATGGAAATAAATATATAAGCAGAGAAACACATGACAAAGAGAACTTGTCTTAATAAAAAAAATCCACCAACTAGATGCAAACCAAGGACGTTCCACCCAACCCAACAATGTATTTTGTTATTAAAAATGATCAAAACATTACATTTCCTAGGAACTATGGCCCCTATTAATTTTTTGGGCACTCTAACCTTTCATAAAATAAACAAAATACATTATTTAATATGGGGACTCAAAACCGGGGTATTACAACAAACATGAAGTTCATTTATAGCATAGAATCCCATTGAGAAACCACCTCCTCCTCAAATGTAGAATCCTATTGTGACACAAGTTCAGTCAGGGGAAACCCTTCATTGGTGGAGAAATCCTAGTCATCACCCAACCTATGACTGAAGGACAAGTTATAAAACAATTTTCAAACCCTTTTGTTGGAAGACAACAACAACTCTTGGGGAAAACCACTCAAGCGAGACCCTCTAATCCTACTCCCTCATGACTATATTCTAGGAAACCATTTCTGGGTGTTGTTAACCCTACCTAGGCTCAGCCAAGTCAAACAAGTTTTCCCCCACAAGGAAATATATCTAATCAACCAATGAAACAAGCCCTTTCTTCCCAACTTCCTCAATCGATGAATCTTACTTTTACTGCCAATATTCCTCAACAAAAACCTATGGGAGGACCATCAAGATATAGCATGCCTTTACAACCAAATTATGGTTCTAATGGTATTCTCATGCATCATCAGTCTTACCAGTATCCTCAAATAAATCGACAATTACCTTTTCTAGCCACTTTAGACCTTCCAAAGTTGTCCATATTCACAAAGGATCCCATATAACATTCTCCTTTCTGGCTAGTAATTTCTGCCAAGTCACCATCATATATTCCTAACTTTGATGCAAAACTTGGCGAACACCCCAATAACCATGTTATGACATTATATATTTGGTGTTCAGCCAACTCATTGATGGATCATTCGATTTGATTTTGTCTTTCTAGTGAACTCTTACAGGCTCGGTAGCTAAGTGGTACATTGAGTTACCATGAGGTTTCTTCAATGAATTTAATTCACTTGCGATGGCCTTATTAACCCATTTTCAGCTGCTTATTAGATATGAAACAGGTATGAATATTTTAATCTCCCTTTGTAAATCCACTTCCATACATATTTCTGATCATATTCATGAGTGGAGAAGGTGAAGACGGTTAATTAAAGCTACTATTCAAGACTAGTTATTGGCAGAGTCGTTCATGAAGTCCCTTTTACCACCCATTTCTCATTATGTCACGATAGGAGGTGTTGTCTCTAAAGAGAAGGCTATTATTCATGCTTAATATCTAGATTTTGTTTACTAGTACCTTGTATGATATAATCCTGAATGCTTCATGTACATCAATTGATCCATCAAAACTATCATATGATGCTCATTCTGATGGAATACTCAGTTCTTTAAAAATTCAGTCTTCCACACAATCAACTGGGCCAACAATACATTCATCTTCTACGCCAACTATGATGAAGACTTCCATTCCATCCAAATCTACTTCCTCTATCTATAAAACCTCCCAGGTGAATGTAATCCAATCTGCTTCATCCACGCAACCTAGAGGAAAGAATAATAATAAAAATAAATCTAAGAAAACTCTAGATCAAACAAAGAGTCTAAAAACACCAAAAAAAACCTACTGTTGATAAAAAACAAAAACGAAAGTTGAAATATCCATGTTTAATGTGTGGAGACGATCATTAGACTAGGTATTGTCCTCGCTGAGATGAAGTGACAAAATTTTTAAAAGGGAATTCCCAACCTATTGTTTTGACTAATCCTTTTCCACCACAACAACAAAGATTGGTTGCAAAAAATCATGCACCTCTGTAAGGGGGAAATGCAAGTCATCCTCCTAGTGGGGATTCTTCCTCAAGTTCACATTTTTTATGTTTAACGGGACTGTATATTTGACGAATAGAGAAAAGACATATGATACACCATCAAGGAAAACCAGTAATGAAAGTGTAGCTAATGGAATTGTGACCAAAATGCCTTCAAATTCTTCTACCACTCCCTCTGGATCTCTCTAGATAGAGAAACCAGTAGTTGACTCAATATTATGTCCAACCAAGAGTATGATTCGATGGTTGACTTTTAATATGAACACCCATGCTTCCCAGAACTATAACATTGTTGAAGATCTGGCAGAAGCAACCTATGCGATTTCGACACTCGAGGTTCTACAAAATTGTCCTAGTCAGTGTAGAACCCTCTTGGAATCCATTGGAGTTGTATACCACGAGTCATCCAATACTATTTCGTTTAACCTGGACAATTATAAATTGAGTCTCTCTCATAAACTTGCATTTCAAATTCAAGTTGTTGTTTTTAATAGAAATTCCCATCACACTATCTTGGATGAAGGAGCTTCGACATGTGTTATGTATTTAGCTTATTGGAAATCCATTAACTCTCCTGGTCTAAATCATTCCCCCACTACATGAAACCATTTGACTGATGATGTTTTCGACCTTTTGGACTATTGCAATCTTTACCCATTGAACCAGGGGTGGAAATTGTTTTTGTCGATGTAGAAGTCGCCGACGCTCCTCTAGATTATACTTTGTTGCTTGGGTGAAGATGGTTTTATGTGATGAATGTTGTTGCATCTTCAGTCTTTTGTCTTGTATAACTTCCTCATCAAGGGAAAATTATTACCATTGTACCAATTAGATTACTCTACACCAGATATCCATAACCACATTGCCAAAAATGTCCCATTTTTTGGAATCTTAGATATGAGAGTGTGGGAGTAGGTCTCCTAAAAGACTCCTCACTCATGGGAGATTTTACTTTATCTTCTCCTAAAACCTCGCAGCAAAATGAAACAATTAATATGATTTCAACCATTGTACACCAATCCCTTGAATCATTTGATCCTTGGGTTGTACCTAGTCCACTAGAACTTGATATTCTTGGTGATGTTATGCCACTCAGTCGAGTTGAGGCAAGATATAATGCTATTCAATCTACCTCCCCTTCTTCTAATGACCAACATATGGTGGCGTTGGATTCTTATTATCTACCATCCTGGTTAAACTCTTTATCATCTTGTTTTGACTATCTCCTATGGATTTTTCCATTAGAAGAATCCATAATGGAAATTCTTAGCATAGAAGAGTTACCTTGGAGTGATCACCACCATCGATCACCGTTTCTCCCAAGTTTGGAAGTGATAGAGGGTGAGATTAAATCCATCTTTCCATCTGATATTTTCAGTGACCCTCAATATCCCATACTTACTCAGGAAACTATTTCCAAAGGAGATTTATGGAATATCACACAGACCATTGACATTGACATTGACATATCTGAAAAATATGGTGTCGTGGAAAACGTACAATTAGGTGTGAATTGTTCTCCTGAAGAAATTCAGGCTTATATAGCCTTATTTAAATAATTTTGTGACATTTTTTATTGGAGCTATGAAGAAATTCCAGGGATCGATCCTTCAATCGTATCACATGAAATAAAACTTTACCATGGATCTAAACCTATATGAAAGAATCTTCTCCCAATACATCCTAAAAAACTACGATAATTAAGGCAGAAGCAAAAAACTTGTTAAATGTTGGTTTCATTTATCTTGTACCTATGACCAAATGGATTTCTAGCATCATTCTGGTCACTAAGAAATAGGGGACAATTAGAGTTTTTGTCGACTATAGGGACCTAAAAAAATCTTTTCATAAGGACAATTACCCTACTCCCTTCATTGACTAAATCATCGACAATTTCTTTGGAAGCGTAATATTATCATTTATGGATGGATTCTTGGGATACAACCAAATTGATATTCTCCCCTCTGATTAGCATAAGAAAAAATTCATCTGCCCATGGGGAACCTTTGCATATCGCAAGTTATCCTTCAGCCTTAAAAATGTTGGAGCTAAATTCCAGCAGGCGATGTCGTACACTTTCCACAATATTAAGCACATTGTTGAGCCTTACCTCAATGACTTGTCTGTTCATTCATCCCATCGAGAGGATCACATTCAGAACCATTTTTCTTAGATGTAGGTTCTACAATATATGCTTGAATCCCCACAAGTGTATTTTTATTGTCGAATCAGGTAGACTCTTAGGCTCCGTGGTTTCAAAATATGGGATTAGGGTGGATCCCTTAAAAGTGAAACCTATTTTGGATTTACCTCCTCCCAATGACCTAAAACAACTCCAAAGTTTGTAGGGGAAGTTAAAATTTCTAAGTTGATTCGTCTACAGTTATGCAGAGATCAAAAAAATAATTATGTGATTACTGAAGAAGGACGTCCCTTTCATTTGGGACAACCAAGCTTAATGATCAATTGATGATCTCAAGAATTCTTTGACACATACACCATTGTTACACCCTACCAACTATATGAGAGATTATATCCTTTACTTGGCCACCTCTACTTCCATTATTTCCATGGTTTTAGCTCAAAAGGATGACGATGGCATAGAACATGTGGTCTACTATTTGAGTAAAATCCTCATTGGACCTGAACTCCAATATTCACATGTTGAAAACTTGGCTTTGGCAGAGGTCATCGTTGTTCAAATATTTCTCCATTACATCCTACTCCACAAAACCACATTGATTTCTTATTCGAACCCCATGTATCATATTCTGACTTGTCAAGTACAAGGGGAAAATACTCTAGGTGGATTGTTATTCTTCAAGAATTCAATATCAAGTTTGCAAATTGACATCAAAGAAATATTTTTTATTTGTTGAGTTAATCTCTGACTTCCCCCGTACCAATGTAGAAATTGATCCCTTTGACTCATTTCCAGATGATTCATTATTCCTCATCAGTACCTTTCATCCTTAGTATGGAGGCATTATGTTATATCTCCAGACCCAATGTTTTTATCCTAACTTATCCCATGATGAGAATGGTCACATTCGACATCATCCTAAATATTATATTATCATTGGAGACACTCTCTATCGATGTGGTATTGATACCATTCGACGAGGGCATTTAAATCATGAAGAGGTTGAGCGTGTCTTGAATGACTGTCACTCAGGAGCATGTGGCAATCATATTTCTGGGATGTATACAACTCCGAAAATCCTACGTCCAAGGTAATTTTGGCCATCGATATTTAAATATTGTATTGAAGCTGTTAAAAAATTCCCACCCTGTCAAATATTCCAGAAGAAAGCACATACCCACCTTGCTCCACTTCATCTAGTCATTTTTTTCGGCCCATTTTCTAAACGGGGCATTGATTTTATGCAATGTAAGCCTACCTCAGTTAGGGGGAACAATTATATTATCATTTTAGTCGATTATTTTACTAAACGAGATGAGGCTACGCCTACATTCCTTAACAACGATAGAACTATTGCTCTATTCGTATTTAACCACATCATCGTTATATTCAGAGTCCCACAAGTTATCATAACTGATCATGGATCCCATTTTTGGAATCAAATGATCGCTGAGTTGAGTGCCAAATTGGGTTTTTGCCACAAAAACTCATCCCCATATTATCCACAATCAAATGGACAAGTAGTTATCAATAAAGTTTTGAAAATCATGCTCCAATGCATGGTGGGGACGAACAAAACCAATTATAATTTACAACTTTTCTTATCACTCTCGGCTTAGTGGTCTTAAACCACCACTATATTCACACCCTTCCAGTTGGTTTATTTTTTAGAAGCAGTGTTGTTGATTGAATGCAAAATTCCATCTTTGAAGCTAGCCGTAGAACTCTTGTCGAACACCTCTACTAAGGAAGAACATTTTTTATACTTTGAGAAACTTTACGAGACTCGTCATGATGCTTCTCTCATTAACAAGACATACAAAAAATTATCAAAATTAAATACGATAAGTGTGTCCTCCCTCACACCTTTGCAGAAGGGGAGTTAGTCTTGGTTTACGAGAAAGACCGCGATAAACTAGGGGTGGGAAAATTTGAACCTACGTGGCTTGGACCTTATATCGTAAAACGTGTGATACATAAAGGTTCTTATGAGTTGGTCAATTATTATGGAATCCCTTTAAAGGATCCCCAAAATGGGATCTATTTGAAAAATTACTATGCCTCGTGACATATTACATGTGTGCTTTGTACTTATTGTACCATATGTTTTGGTGTTATGTCTGTATTTCCTTTTGCATGAGAGAATTTGTTTCACCCATATCTACTTATCATGCTTTTTGCTTGAATGCACAAATACTGGTGTCCTTTTCTGTACATTTTGGATTTGCAGATGGTGCTAGCCAATAGACCCAGAACTTGGCTTCTACAGCTTGGACCATTTACCATTCTGGCGAGTTGGTGATTTCAGGAGGGATTTGTCTTAGTCCTACAACCAATAATGTTACAGAATATCATGTAGTGATCGTATTTTTTACCAAGGCTGCCTCTCTTGGTATAACTCATATAATTGTTAATCTAGACTCTCACCTCGTGGTTTGCCATTTTAATCACACTTATTCTATATGTCATCCAACATTTCTACATCTTTATTTGAGGGTTCATCATCTCGAAAGGTCATTTGATTAAATCGTATATCGACATATAGTGAGAGAATTTAATGTTATTACTGATTCATTAGGAAATTACATGTTAGATTGTCATATTGCACATAGATTAACATTCAAAACCATAAAGCATACATGAAAGTGAAAAAAATGAAAACATTACACTGACAAATAAGTATCTGAAACAAAATCCATATATATATATATATATATATATATAAGTAGCAAAAGTGTGTCATAGAAATGTCCAAAAAGTGCATAAGGGTAAAAAACGTAGGCTACATAGCATATACATAATCATCTCAAAATCTAGGACAACACCATCAGGAAACTCTATCAGTCTTCCTGTGTAGCATGGTTCTCATGATAGTCAATATGAAATCTATCCACTCGGAATTGTAGGTGGCTCATGCCCTCAGACACACCCACTATGTGTCTCTGTAAGTGACAAGAGATATCTCAAAGATGCATTTAGAGGATTCCCATGGATAAACCCCTGAAGTTCCTCTTCACATCCCAAAGTTCTCTAACATCATCACCTCCCTCTATCTCCAAGGCTTCTCTGGTCGACCATATGATGACATACCATCGGGATGCACCAGTACTTGATCTACAAGATTAAAATTACTAGTTAATCCATTTTTACAACAAAAAAATCACATACATCAAATATTTAAAAAATATAGATGATTATGAGGTCATGTTCTTTAGAGTTCCACTTGAATCATCCCATGATACGCCTTGAGGGAGAACCAAGTCTCTAATTCCCCAGAAATCCATAATGACATACGGTAAATCCTCTATCATAGGAAATTGCTTCTTCCACTAATCGAAGAAGTCAACATCAAATAAAAAACTGGATGACCGACCCCTAGTCAAGCCAAGAAACTAGTCCATGTATACATGAGCGATTCAGAAAATGGATGTATAGGCATGCAAATATCAGGATGCAATAAGGAAACTCTCTCTAGAAAGAATAGTACTAGTAAAGAACCATATCAGAATTGTTTCTGCTTTCTGGTCTTACACCTTGTGATTTGGTCTTTCAAATTAGTCAACACACCACCACGCCATTTGAAAATCTTGGGATCCATGCACTCAACTACATAAGACATATGTTACTTGGAAATGAGGTGGGGACAAGTGCTTCCTATCAGTTTAGTGATGGTAAAACCAATGGTGCAAAGAGGACGATCTGTTATCTCTTTGATGGAAATATTTCCACCAATTTTCTAGGACCCTACTCGATATAAATATGACACATAACTATGAGTAGTCCTACCTATGCCACGAGACCCAGATAGTGGAATAGGTTCTCACCACTATGAGATTACTTTCAGAAAATATATATCCTCAATCTTGAGCTCCAGAGAGTGAGGACCAACTCTGAAAACTTGCTCGACAACATCCAACGTCAGCATAATATGTTCCAAAAGAATTAGTTCTTTCCTCATAATATGGGTTTTGAAGCATTTCAATAACCCATAGTTTCTAAGAGCGTTGATAGTTTGTTGATCTTGTAAGGAAACAAAATCATCACTTTCATGCTCTTGTTCCTTCCATTCCAACATGGTGCCAAGTAATATTTTGAAAATGGAAAGAGAAATTATCAGTGAAAATTTGAGAGGAAATGGGTGATTTTTCATTAAGTAAAACTCTATTTTTTTTACGCTCAACGCCCTCCTACAATGATCCATATGGTGTTGATTACCCCTATATTTTATGTAAAGGGTGTCTCTTATGACCCCCATGACTTTCTGGAGGGACGTCACTACCCGAGGGTGCCATGGAAGCCCTATCTTGGCTCAATTACTGGAAAATATTTCCTAAAATGGAAAAATAAAACCATGGAAGGATAGAGGATGGAAAGAGAACCTACCTGGTCCAGATGATAGTCAAAAAAATGTCCTGGATCTCCCAAAATCAATAGTAGAAGAATCACTCAAGAAAATGGTAAAATCTCAACTTTAACAAGGTGAAGTGAAAATGAATTGGAATTTCTCCCATTTGGCCCTATTTTAACTTTTTAATTTATTCATTTTTACCCACTTTTATATTGAATTACCCCATAAAATCTAATTTTATGATTTTTGTTGATTTCTATCAATATCTCACACTCTTTTTGTCTAGACTTGGTAGTTTGATAGGAAGAAAAACATTTTTAATGACCTCATCTTAAAAGAGAATGCTTATACTTTAATCGATATCTTAAAAACAATGAAAATTTCATATGTCGAGCGATAGTTTAACCCTTTTTTGGTCTCATCAAACTACCTATGAAAAATGAATACTCTAACCACTTTGGTTAGGAGTGTTCTCTCTTGTATGATTCTATACTTTTTTCAGGCCTGAGGGACTAAAATTTACAAAAAAGTTAACTTTGGAGTTTTCTTTAGGTTATTTTCAAACTTCCTAAACATGAAAAACCATCAATTTTACCCTCTCTGGACTCGTAAAATTATTCATTTAAAGACCCATGGAATCGAACCATTACTTCTTCAGGTTCGTTAAGCATGTGAAGAGGAAATTACCGAAGGTGAGTTATACCGAGCATTTGTTAACCTCCTCAAGCTTGTTTAAAAAAAAAGAGGTACCCGTCTATCTAGATGCGGGGAGGGGGGAGGAATTTGGGAACTGGGTCAATTTTTTGAAACATTATGGAAACTGTTTTTAGTCACCCTTTAACATGGAAACTCTCTGCATTTTTCTTACAGTTGGGTAGATCTTCATGTCTCCCAGTCATACCAATTCTATGTATCATCATACTCTTTTGACTCCTTCGAAGAGAACTTTTGGTTGTCATCATATTATGTTCTTGGTAATCATCGAGTCAATGTTTCCAATTCACTTCTCATTTTGTACATTGTTCAGGGAAGTATCAGCTTCAATCAACCTCTGTAGTATTATCCATTTTCATACCTTTGTCAGTCTATCCGCATTTTCTCTATCATCACAAATCACTATCCTTATCATTTTTGTGTCAATGATGGGGGATACATCATGGCGCTCCTTCAACGAGTTTGTTCCTGTCAATTTCAACACATTATCCAGGATTCAAGCTTAGAAACCAGCTATTTCCTTAGATCCTGCATGACTCAATGGAAGATTTCCTCTTTTTCAACAGTGGGTTTACACCATTGACCCCTGATCAAAATATTTCAACGAATGTTTGACTTCATCTCTTCTATTCACGTTCGTTGGATTGTGCTAGGGTATCTTCAGAGTCATTGGAATCATTATTTATTTCCCTTGCACTTGTTAATGGTATACATTAATGACTAGAAATCAAGTGGTTTCTACCATGTTCAACATCAACACATGTATTCTCATGGTTAGAATCATATTGGTTAGAGATCGGGATGAAGACCCTAGGAACATTTTTGGCACTGACCAATGTTATGTGCCCACCCAAGATGTGACAGAGAGAAATATTATTTATGTACACTGTCGTGTAGATCCACTTTGTATTTTTTCGTGGCTATGTTGAAGTCATATTGTAGCTACACTGTGCAAAATTTTGTGGCTACAACCTGATCAAGTCATGGAGGTATGGATCCACATTGTATGTTTGGTGGCCATATTCGTAGTTAGTGCTTTCATGGATCCATAGTGTATTGGTCGGCATACATGCTTTCACTCCATTTTGTACTGAGAATGGGCATTCCTACCTCAGGATGATTCATATATCTGTTGGTTGATCTCTATTTGCATCTTCCATCAGACGCTCCTATTCCATCACCCCTTAATGCACATCATTCTTTAAAGTGTTTCAACCATTAGTGTTTTTATAACCTCACATTTTAGGGGAAAATCTTTTACATACAATTTTTTCACATCCAAGTGTCACACCTTGATCCTGCATCCCTGATACTATGAAAATCATTTTTTCATGTTCCCTAGTTATCAAAGTGAAGAAAATCCACTTTCAGAAGCCCTTGTTTTCTGGATTAGATGGAGCATTGATTCCCCCCTACTATGGATCAGGGAGCATCACCCTTAGTGTGATTCCTCATTCTAGACCAACAAGGAGCGTCACTGACAACTCCTACCAATATCGTTGGGAGAGTCAGTCATGTTAGGGTGTTTTTAACTAATCCCACCTTCTTCTATGGGTTGACTCTTAGATACTTCTAGTGGTTATTATCGAGGAATGATTCATAGGTTCGAGTCTCTCCTTTTTGGGTAATCAAACCTAACTTATGGAGGAAATATCTCTACCTTCCCTTGATATTATAATTTGGTTGAACTTCCCAAAGCCTCTATATAAACAAGGTCTCTCAAGGGTGAAAGAGATTAGATAGAATTAAGGTTTGAAACATACCAAACTTTTGTTTCATTTTTCATCATACAATAATGGGATAAATAGGAGGACCATTGGAGGAGGCTTGAAGAACATCATGATTGTAAGTTCCATTGTTTCACATATTAATAAATTTTTCCTATTTCTATATTTCTGTCTCGTTTCAAGTTTATGTATGAATGATTGTGACCTAGTTATGTTATTGTTTGTCTAACTTGTTACAAGTAGTTGGAGAACATGGTAGTTCTATTTCTTTGTAGGTAGACTATGTTTGAAGATGGACTGGATTCAATGCCACAAAAATAAGGAGCAGTGAGGAAAATCGACATAAAAAGGTGACTCATTCTCTTCCTCGTTCTCTCTTATTTCATGCATAAATAGATTGAAATCAAGAATGTTAGTGTCCATTTATTCTAGGTGTCTTAGTTGAATAAAACAAAATTAAGGGGAGATCAACTTGTCTATAGGGTGATATTTCTCACAATATTAGAATCCATATGCCAAGGAATGTCATCCAAATTGTTGTTTCAGCAAAAATAGACAATTTACAAAAAAAACATGTTTTGGCCATAACATGAGAGTTTCAACTTAGAATCAGATGAAATTTAAGGGGCATGTTCCCAGTGGAAAGGGATACAATAATTCCAGTGACCTCCATTAGCTAATTATTTTTAAATGTTATAAAAAATGTGAATTAATTATTTTTAAATATTTGGGTTGTGCTTAGTAACTAAGGCCCAGATGAAGGTGAAATTTTTATAGGAAGTAAAAAAAGAAGGCATGAAGATACCATTTTGGGATCCTGGAAAAGTTCAAAAGGGGTTGGTGTGGGCATACTAAAATAGGGAAAAATCCACTATTCTTGGGAATGTTTTGGGAATTTTTAAAATCTTCGGAAGAGGAAAAGGGACCCAAAATCACAAATCCAAAAAAAATTATTTAGTCCAAAGTTTACCTACATATAAATCTAGACAACTTTGTCTTGAGGCGATTTTTTCTAGTTTCACTCCATTTTTGAGATAGCCAGTTTTGGATCAAAATTCCAAGTCTAGAGAAAATGAAAAAGTGCAAATTTATCAATTACATATTTATTCATAATTCAATTGAAGCATATGTTTCCAAATCTGAATATTGTTTTCTTTTTCACAAGCATAAATTCTATCTTTCTCTTTACAAACTTTTTTCTAGTTCTTGAACAATTTTCTTCTACATGTGGAAGCAAATGGCTTCTCATATAAATTGCACCATTGAGAATAGGGCACAATTGAATTGAAATAAATTGAAAATTACAATAAGATATAATTTTTCACTTATAACTCAGAATGAGGCATGAGTACACTCATTGGAAAGGTAATTTATAGGATAATGTATCTAAGCAATCAAAATCTAATTTCAATGCATCCACGCTCCTCTTAAATTCATCTAAATAATGACATGTAACCTAATTGAAAAAATATTTTACAATATTCATAATCCTATTTCAACAATTTTTGCATGCACGTTTTTTCAAAATTAGAGGTACATGAAAACAATTTTTGTTCCTGTATGAGGATTAGAGATATGGAGAATTCCCGAGGATCTTGTATCCATGAGGAGGTCATATATTTACACATTATCATGGAAAATGAAGAGATCGAGTTCAATGGATGTAGGGGAAGAGTGGAGCTTTTAGAGATGGTTCATAATATAAGAATCTTGCAGAAAGAAGTGCAGAGATATAGGAAAGACAATGGAATGATGATAAGAGCTTAGGAGGATATGCTACATATTACAAATATGTTATAGAGACCATTTAAGAAATATTTTGGAATAAAACAAGTATCCAATGAAAGGAAAGTAGAAGAATATAGATCTCAATATATGAGATATATTCATAGAGGATTTAAACAGTCAAAGAGTATTAGCATACATCGTCATCATAATCATTCAACAGGACACTCGACTAGAAGAGCACATGCATGTTCCAAGTCAGAGAGCACCCAAAGCGTGTCCCCTTATAGAAGACATAGGAGGATGCTTGATTGAGATATTTTGCAAGGAGAGATCAAGAATATCAAGCCACGATCATTTGATGGAGAGAATAGGAAGGGAGAAGATGTTGAGTCTTGAGTGTTGGGCATGAGAAGTATTTCTAGTTGTGTGATTATCCATCAAATGTACAAGCCAAATTTGGAATATACCATATTCATGTAAAAAAATCTATGTGGTGGGATCAACTCAATTAGGTTAAGCACATTGATTAGAAGAGGATCTCATGGACGGAGTTTAAAAATTATTTTCACAAGAAATACTTGTTATAACAATATTATGACAAGAATATGCAAGATTTATTTGAACTCAAAGCTTGGAAGAATCATAATGGATGAGTATGAGAGAATATTTATGGAAATTTTGAGGTACGTTGGCTTCATAAAGGATGAAAAGGTAAAAATCCAAATATTTATGAGTGGGATACCTTATTTTTATAGTGATAAAATTCATTTTGATTAGCCAAATACCTTGGAATAATACATAAGAAAAAATAAACATGTTTATGAACAAAGAAAAAGAAGACCAATTTTTGAAAAGGTTTGGGATGAAAAAACAAGGGCAAGATGGATTCGAGAAAGAAATTATTCAAACCACCATTTGCCAGGAACAACTCTTAAGCATATCAGAAAGGGTAGCCAACACAAGGTGAACATAAAATGACCTCATCCCATAAAGTGTCGGGGATGTGAAGGAGACCACTTGTATAAGGATTATCCTCAAAAGGGAGATAGGATGAGGATTGTGCATAACATTCAAGAATTAAATATCATGCACATTGTGGGTAGGAGAATGCCAAGGATTTATGCAGTCTTGGAAAACATATAAGAAAACTATCAATCCGACATGATTGAGGTAGAAGGTGAGATTGATAATCAATCCATATCTATTTTTATTGATTTTAGAGTTAGCCATAGCTATATAGATCCAAAAATAGTTGGAAGGTTTAAATTGAATATATGTAAGCAGTAAAATCCTTGGTTGGTTTAGATAGCCAATGGAACCAAGAGAAAAATCAATGAACTTTCCAGGGATTTCACAATAAGTATAAATGGAGTTAGCACTAGGGAAAATTTGAACTTCATACTTCTTTTGTCACATGATTTTTTAATTGGTATGGATTGGTTGGATAAACATCATGTTATCCTAGATTGTTACGATAAGGTTTTCACATTCCTTTATGCAGAAGATAATTAAAGGGTGGTGGAAGGTATACTAATACCTATATATGTTAGAGATATTTCAGTAATGCAGATGAAAGGAAGTTTTAGAAATGGGTGCCAGATATATGAAGCCCATATGGAAGATCCAATCAAAGATAAGGAGCCAAGTCTTGAAGGCTATCTAGTATTGAGGGAATATGAAGATGGGGGAGTTGTTGGGATTACCACAAAAGAGAGATATTGATTTCTCTATTAACTTAATTCTCTAAGCTTCCTTAGTGTCCAAAAAAAAATACATAATGAGCACACTAGAGTTGAAATAATTGGATATGCAGCTAGAATAATTGTTGAATAAGGGGTATATATGCCCAAACTTTTGACCTTTGAGTGCCCCAATTCACTTTGTGAAGAAAAAGGATGGAACTCTAAGTTTTTGTATTGACTTCATGTAACTTAATAAGGTTAGGGTAAAGAAAAAGTACGTTTTACCATGGGTTGATGATATTTTTTATCTTTTTTTTTTTAAGTAAAAAAGAGTTGGAGCCTATTATATTATCATTGACAAAATACAGAGCTGTTGGTGATGCCAGCTATCCCGCCTGAGCAGGAAACCGAGACAGCTGGACATCCCTATCCATGTAACATCATAGTTGCAGAGTAGGGAAAAATTAGCAAAATTTGCGCTGCTATCTCCCACCCGTAGGAAACCAGGAGTAGCAGGCAGCAGCATAAGACTAGTGCTTTCATATAAAATTAAGACATATAGAAGGCTATCTGTCCACAGGCATAGACTATTAAAACAAAACCACAAGCAAAGTCTGGGTCTGAACATCAAGTAACCTCGGAGCTAGGGTGAGTGTCGTCGACCGCAGTGTGCCTCCATCGTGCTGGAAATGCGTATGCTCAGGCACATGTCGGGCATTGTTTCTTTGGCGTAGCTCTAGAGTGCGCTACGAAGAACATGTCTAGCCTCTGCTCCAGCCTCACGATGTGGAAGACCTGGTCCTCTAGGAAATTTCTCATGTCAAAGATGAGGTTGAGATAACCCCCGTCAACTGAGGGTGGCTGTGCCTAGCTGGTGTCTGCGGTCGCTCCCTGCTCTTTATCTCCCGCATCTCCTCTGGTGGGTTCAGGAGGAACTTCTTCCTCCACATAGCAAGGAGAGTAAGGTCTTTCTATGCTGTTGTCACCATGGTTGCGCATCCCGCTTGCCATACCTGGAGTGCTGACCAAACCAAAGTGCAAGCTGGGGTTCCAGTTTTCCAGGACTGTGAACAAGGTGTGTTTAGGGGGGCTTTCCATTCCTTCGTCCGGGATCACCTCCTCGACAACCGCCATTCCCCTCATCCTTCGCCTCTTGGCAACCACTGCCATTGCCTTTTCAAAATCCGCCTTTCTCTTTCGTCATGACTGCACTGCATACCAAGCCGCTCCTCTTCGTGGTGTCCCCCTGATTCTTGGCATGGTGATGCAGTGTGATAGTGCGGCCAAGCGAAGCAGCCGCACCAGTCGGACGAGAGCAAACTTGTTGCGATGCCAGTGCTTCTGCGAGACAGAGGTTCTCGGGAGCTCTCTACAACCTGGAGTTGCAATGATCACAATGAGCCCAAGCGTTATGCCAATTGCGATAGCCACCTCCATCACTTCCTTCATTAAATTCTGAAGCTTAGTGCGGGTACCCTCCTCTTGTGCGAGCAGGCTCCACTGTTGAATGCGCCTGTTTAAATTCATGCCAAATTAATATGCGTTTGATGTGAGCCGGTAAGCACCATGACACCGCGTCCCAACTCGCTTCCACATGGACGCACCGCCCTCCCTGTCACCCCATCCGGGGGTTGATGATATTTTTTATCAATTGAAAGGAGCAAGGATATTTTCCAAGATCGGCCTGAGGTCAAGTTACCATCAGGTGAGAATCATAGAAGAAGACATTAGAAAGACAAAATTTTGGACAAGGCATGGCCATTATGATTTTTCGGTGGTGTCATTTGGATTGAAAAATGCACCAATTACTTTTATCTATCTAATGAATGGGGTTTTCAGGGATTACCTAAACAAATGCCTCATTGTTTTATGTATTATATTCTTATATACTCAAATACATAAGAATATCATGAGAAACATTTTAGGATGGTGCTACAGGTGTTGAGAGAGAACCAATTGTATTGCAAGTTAAGAATATTGAATAAATAAAAAATCCATTATTTGGGCCACATCATCTTAGAGGAAGGCATAGGAGTGGACCCTAAGAATATTGAATAAATAAAAAGTTTGTCAGTGTCAAAGAATGTTTCAGAAATGAGATCCTTTATGGAATTAGATGGATATTATAGGATATTAATTGAAGGTTTCTTGAAGGTTTCACATCCAATCACTTCACTACAAAATAAATTAACAAAGTTTGAATGTAATGTCAAATGTGAAGAGAGTTTACATCATTTGAAGAAATTATTATCCAATGCACCTATTCTAAAGGTTGCATATCTAGATGAGGATTTTGTTATATGCACAGATGCATGCAAAGAAGGGCTTGGTGGAGTCTTTGCATAGAATGAGAATGTAATATTGTATGATTCAAGGAAGCTTAAGGAACATGAAATAAACTATTCTACCCACGACTTAGAGTTGGTAGCCATAGTTCATTCCTTAAAAATGTGGAAGAATTATCTCATGGGTAGAATGTTTGAACTGAATACAAATCATAGTGGTCCAAAACACTTATTTGAGAAGCCAACAATGAATTCCATATAGACTAGATGGTTGGAATTTCTAAGTGAATATGATTTTGACATCAAACATATCAAGGGGAAAGAGAATAAAGTGGTTGATGCACTTAGAAGGAGGCAGAATGAAATGCATGTTACAACCATTAGCGTGTATTTTTTAGATTTAAAAAGAAAAATTTCAGAAGTTGTAGCATTGGATTAGCATTATGTACAAGTGACATAAGTATTACAATAGGAAAATGTATCACTTAAATTTAAATACTAGAGGTTGGAAGAGGATGGGATTCTCTTGTTCAGGGATAAATTTCGTGTTCCTAACACTAAAGAATTTATATATATAATTCTAGAAAAATGCACAATGTACCATATGTTGTACATACATGATACCAGAGGGAAATTGTAGCAGTAAGAAGCTAGTATTTATGGTTGACAATGCAAAAGGATGTGGATGATTATATTGACAGGTGTATGGAATGTTAGAAGATGAGAATAAACACAGACATCCAACGTGATTGTTATAGCCATTTCCCATTCCTTAATGGAACTGGGAGGTATTTACAATAGATTTTATCCCCAAGTTTCCAAGAACATTAAGGAAGCATGACTCCAACATGGTAGTGGTGGAAAATATTAGAAATGATGCACATTTTAAACTGGTGAAAACGAGTCACAACGCAACCAATATTGCAGATATTTATATGAAGGAAATTTCCAGGCTACATGATATGCCTAATGTGATTGTTTCAGATATATATCCCAAATTCACTTGTAATTTTTGAAGGGTTTGATTAAGGTATTTGGAACTAACATGAATTTTAGTACAAGATATAATCCAAAGTCAAATGGGAAAATAGAGATGAGTAACCAAATAATTGAATATATGTTGAGAATGTATGTAATGGAAAATCCTTCCAAGTGACAAGACTACCTTTATCTAGTTGCATTTTCTTATAATAGTGGGCATCATGCATCATTCAAGATGATATTTGTTGAAGCCTTGTATGGTAGGAAATGAAACATGCTAGTAAGTTGGGATAACCTAGTAGAAAGAGTAGTTATTCGGCTAGAATTACTAAGGAAAATGGAACGAAAGATGGTAAAGATTAGGGATAATTTATATGTTCCACGGGATAGGCAAAAGAGTTATGCAGATAAAAGCATGACATAAGGGAATTCAAAGTGGGAGAGCATGGTTTTTTAAAAGTAAATGATAAGAGGATCTCGCTAAGATTGGGAAGTTTCCCAAAGTTTGAAGAAAAATACTATGGGTCATTTGAAGTCCTAGAGAATATACCTTCAGTTTCATACATATTTGCATTGTATGCATCCATGAGAATTCATAATTTGTTTATGATAAATATGTTCCTGATACTAACCACATCATTGGATTGTGATTCAAGTGGAGCACGAAGGGGAATTTTGGGTGCAACCAATGCATATATTGGACCATAAAGTCAAAGTGTTCAAGAACAAATCCATTGGCCTAGTAAAGGTCCAATGGACCTACAACAATATTGAATATGCCACATGGGAGAATGAGGAGACCATGCAAGAGGAGTACTCGTAATGTTTTTTAAATTTTGAAGAAAATTGAATGTACATTTGTATATAAGTGTGCAAGGCTCCATGTTGGTAGTTGGAGTTCCTGGAGACACATCTCAAAGACTTCTTCCCTGATATATACTAGAGCCCTGGAAGGGAAGTGGTACAACTTGAGGGACAGTGGTGCAGAGAAGGGGGCACACTTCCTTGGGTTATGTAGGTTGCATGGAATGGGATATTGTTGGTTGTAATTGCTACATGAGTGTGAACTTGGAAAAGTATCAAGTATTATGATGTAAAATTTTGTCCATGTATACGAACATGGTGTTGTGCACCAAGGATGGTGAAAAATGTAGAGGGAAGGGAATGTAACATCCCCATTTTAATCCCTATTTTAGTAATGTATAATGTGTATATGATGTATGGTCGTGGGACCAAATATGTAATATGTAAACTTTGTATATTGTAATAATAAAATAAAATGTAATGTTGGTTGTAGATGGAAATAATGGATTAATGGGGTAGAATTTTCCACGAGAGAGGGGAAGGTATAAGAGGGGTCGAAGGGGAGATTATTCATGGGAATTAATTCCAACCCACCTTTTTGAATTTCATTATTGTGTATAAGCCTTCTATTTTTCTATTTGAGTGTTCCCAAATCTAATCATTAAACACATGTAAGAGGGTTGGTGTGAAAATTCACATCCCATAGTTATGAGAGCATGAGGGATGATTACAATCAACATTGGGAAATATGAGAGTCAACATGCATGGGAAAAAAGGGAAATTTGAATGGGTATTCCAGGCAATTTTTACATGCAGCGTTTTAGGCAACAAGAGGAAGCAAAGTGCTAGAGCTTAAAGGAAACCATAGTGGGAATGCGTGGAATCTTGTTGGAGTTGTAAATGAATGAAGAAGTAGGTTGATAGTCCTATAAAGTTATTTTTTTTGTAAGATATTGTTGGTACAGGGGCAGACCCAGGGTTCAACGCTACAACAACGCACCAATTAAACCCTAACTACCGACCCTTTTGGCAACACCTGTGAAGTAGATGAAGTCTCACCCGAGGTAGAGGCAAGGGTGGTTGCAAGACTCAGGTGTCCGCAACCTTAGCTAGGACATATGATTATAATACTTAATAAATCACTTAGCATTGTTAGTTCATCATTATTTACCCAATGTCTACTTCACAGATAAAACATAGCATCGCAGCATTCACCCAGATCTAAAGTAATTAAGCACTTAGAATAAATAAGTGGATCAGATCTAGCAGGTTCAAGCACTGAGAACGTCTATCTATGTTAGATCTAACATCCAGATTCATCATAAGCACCAAGCATCAACATATCTATCTATCTATATTTATCCATCACTTAGCAAATAACACAGAAATACATCTGAACATTGCACATAGCATAATAACACAGTATTTACGTGGTTCAGCCCCACCCTAGGGCTATGTCCACCAACTGTTATTCTTTATTAGCTTCTTCAATGGGTTACATGCACAGAGCCTCAAAAATCCTACTCTGCATAGGAAATAATATCTGTGTATCTTGCTACATCCTTCTTTCTTGTGTTCCAACACAAATCCTTTCATAGTCTTGCTACAACTACTTGCACCTAGCTCCACGAGTCCCTCCTAGTATGCACAAAGCATTTACAAACCCTACTTGAACTTAGCACTTATCTTATTCTCCTTCCATCACACAGATGTATTCTCTCTCCTCTCCTTATATTTCCTAGACATCTATATATACATACAAAATAGGCCTAATCATGGGTAAAACCTACAGGTCGACATTCCATTCCTGTTACATATTCTGAAATCCCTAAAAGGACCCAAAAAGGGGTCGAGATCTTGCGATCTCTGCTTCGTCTTGCACTCTGTATTCGATAGTCTATCGAAGTCCCAAAATAATTCAAATTGACCAACGATCTCCCAAAACTTGTTCAAGGGCCAACATGCCCCCAACACTCACCTGTGACTCATCCTGAATCAATTTGGTCTGACTAGTTCTACTTCGAATGCCTCAAAATATTGTAAGATATTGTTGAATGTGCAACCTCTGTAAACAATTGATAAGCTTTATCTTGCACAGGTTGGAGCTTCTGAGTTACCTCCATAACTCTTCTCTAGATAGTATGGATTTGTTGTTGTGTCATGCATTTCTCTTGGGAGAACTTCATTCTTTCCATAACTGACTAGGGCTTCAGCTGCGCCTGCATATTTTCGGCTTGGTACTTTTCCTCTTGGAGATACGACTCCAGTTCTATTAATTATGGACTCTCATCAATTCGTTCATATGTCAGGGCACTACGATCAGTGACTTGCTTACATTCCAGGGTAAGAGCCTTTAGCCTTTCAACTGCTCTCCTAGCAGTTTCTTCTCATTGGTCTCTTACATCTTGTGGGGTCTCAAGTACTGCGTGTAGTTCCAAATCTTCAATGTGTTGTTGTATCTTCTAGATCACTTCTTCAAGGTTCACTACTTATTGTGGAACTCGCTCTTTAGCCTTTACTTCTATGACTGTCACAGAGACAAGCACTTTTTTGACAATTTCCTTTACTTTGAGTTGCTCCATGAGCAACTGTTCCTTTTACTACTGCAGCTGCTATTTTTCTTCATCAAACTTCGTTTGGAGAGAGAGATTTTCCCATTCTGCAACACTATGTTTCTCTTCAAGGACTCCCTGTACTTGTGCCAAAGCATGGGTTGCTTTCTCTATTTTCTCCTATGCTTGTCAAAGGCAAGCTTCGACTGTATCGTCTAGGTGGTGGAGTTGAGCTAGCTCATCTCCCAATTATGGTTCCCCTGGCGCAGTGGAGACTACGTGGTTGTACTGTAGGGCTTTTTGTACCCCATGGAGTTCAGTCTCAATTCGATCATACATCTCCTTTTTCTTTTCTTCCTGTTTCTCTTCTATTTCCAACGAAGCATCATTCAGGGCTGCTACGAGGAAATCGAAGTCATCGGAAATGAGGACGGTCTGCATCTTGGTCATGGTGGCCTTCGATTTCTTCCAGGAGGAAGGTTTCGGAGGTAAACCTTTCCTCTTCTTCAGGGGATCAGCCTCGTCACCCTTCTGTTGTTTGACCTCTTTGTCATTCAACTCTTCACCATCACCTCCTTGCTCTACTGAGATGGAAGCAGTCTTCACGGATGCACTGTCTAAATCCTGAACCTCTTGATCCTTTTGTGTCTTGCTTGGTCCAACTGTATCCTACATAGTTTTTGGGATGTCGATGTCAGATTTCTTTGCAAGGTCTACTGGAATGAGGAGGTACACTGACCAGTCCTTGGTGATCTCCTCCAAGTCCTCCTCTATTAGCTTATAGTAGCATTGGAGTTTTTTCTTGTGTTCGTCAGCACGTGTTGTGATGTAAATAAAATGTCGGTCTGCGTTGAATTTCATCAAAGGCCTGATACGATGTAGAATGTTCAGGGTGATGCGAGGCTCGGACTGGATGGATTTCTTCAGCTAGTTGTAATAGATATGGAAAATAGCATTGGACTTCCACTATTTATTCATATCGCTTGAGTACCACAGTGTACTGAACTTCGCGGCCAATGGTTCAAGAGGCTCAATGTCCGGGAAGGTCGCACCTTCCGGCATCTCCCAGGAAATAAAAGAAATCAGGATCAATAGCCAGCTGAAATGAAATCCGTACCCTTGATCCTGAGCTTCTCTACAGTTGAGTTCTAATTGGTTCACCAGGTACTTCACCCAGTTCATCTGAAATCCTTCTGCGCACTTCCCTGCGAGGTCGACTACAAAACCAGTGACTTGGGTGAGTTAGTTCTTTCAGACTAACTTCCCTACAATCAATTGAAAGGAGAGGTGCACTGCACCACTCTGGATAGAAGCTACCTTGTAGCCTCACATTCCTTTCTCGACATCGCCATAAGTGTCCTTGATTCGCTGTGCTAGAGCACGATCCATGGATTTTTCGGGGTAAAAATATTGTGGATCAGGTCCTTGCATGCTTAATCCTATGATCTGATGGATCAACATCGGATCCATTGTTATGCGGTGGTTTAGACACAAGTAACCTCCATGGTAACAAGAAAACAATAGCTTGACACATGCATTTACCTCCTAGTGTTGTCCGAAGTGAGAAATCTTCATGACGTTGAGTAGTGTGGACTGTGCGACGTTTATAGTCCATGACTGGGGGATTATCTTCATATTTTTCCCCTTGGTTCTATTAAGATGTGGGGTGATAATGTTATAGGCTTTGCGATTTCCGAGGTTGAAGTCGCTAAACTTCAACGCTGCAATCTTATCTTGGTATGATCAAACTGCACGTATCCCCTTCGGGAGGTACACAGTTACCAAGGTGTAGTTGAAATCTATGGGCATGATGTCCTGATTTATTGCGTCGCTCAAAGGTGGTAGATAAGTGGGTAATATGGTCAAGATCAATTTAGCATTCGCTATATAATCCCTGTGCTTGGTTCACTTTTCATCGGTTGGCTAGGATGGTCCGGGTCCACGAGCAGTGGATGGAGAGGCTTGTAGTCCTCTCGTTAGCGATGCTTGTATACTTGTAGACATTGACATGACGCTTCCAGTCATGAGGTCGATCAAAAATTCCTCAAAAACTTTCTGTACAACGCTCAACTCATCCAGCATACACACTCAGGGTTAACAATCTCAGGTTCGGGGGGTAGCTTAGACATAGTAACGAGATAGAGAGAAAAATCATTATGATCACTGTATAAACTCAACTTAGTCTAGGGGCTCAAATTCTCAATTGGAAAAAGTTTTCTTAGTGCGTGGTGCAGTGGGATAAATAGGTAACTCGGCAACAGGTCGCTTGCAACGGGTATGAAGCCTTCATTAATTCGGTTCTATCCATTATGGCATGGTCCCAACGATCGTATGGCGAGCTGGCTAGCCATAAATGGCTTTCTATCCATTCGGAGCATTGATCTAATGGTTACAATGTCCCCAACGGCTATATTTCTTTTTCATGGCAAAGTTCCATGTGTCGTTTTTCTGAGATCCTGGCGAGCTCTAATTTTGAAAATTTTCCTTCTACGAAGTTCCCTCTGGAATCTTCTGCAACTTTTTGATCTTATCTTTATTTTTACTTAGCTTTCTAGCCTTCTTTCCAGTGATTTTCATCTCAGTATTCCTTTTTCCATTATGATCCTTAGCTTCATCTGGCATAGTTACTTCACATTGTTGAGACTCCTTCCTAAGATTCAAGGGTAACCCTTCTTCTTCATCTGGAATAGGTACTTCAATCTTCAGTGGTTCTTCTAGTGTTCTTGCAACTTCGACATCCAGATTCAAGGGTAACCCTTCTTCTTCATCTGGAATAGGTACTTCAATCTTCAGTGGTTCTTCTAGTGTTCTTGCAACTTCGACATCTGAGTTTCTGGTGTTAAATAGCTTTGGTATATTCTTTTGTTCTTCAATCAAGTGTGTGATCCTTCTAGTCATAAATTCTTTTAACTCTTGCTTCTTATGTTCTAAAAATTCTTCTTATTCTTTCCTCCTAGCCTAATCTCTTTCAATACAAGATTTTCCTAATAGCATGGTAAACGGGGTGTTGTTCTCATTGAATTTAACAATCTCAAAATCTTCCTCCGTCGAAGTTCCATTGGAATTCATAGGTATCCAGGTGAGATTTCCACATAGGTTTATCAACGTTCCTTTGAATATTCCTATTCCTCCTAATGAAGGAATCATAGCAAGTCTTCCTATAGCTTCCCAAGTTATTTTTGTCATAATATTCACATGTGTTTCCTCATCCAGAACACAGTTAACATCGAAGTCTCCTATTATTTCTTCAAGGAATTCTTTTTCTTTGAATATCTCTGATAAGTTGACATGTCGGTGATCATTCAGGGTTTCTCTTATCTGTAGCAATACTTTCTCTAATTCTTCCTTGGATTTTGTCATAATATTGGTTTCTAGATCTTCCTTAGGGTTTTCTTGGTTCATATTCATTCTTTCAACCTTAGCAATAATTCTAGGGAAACCCAAAACGTCATGGTCCATAGCTTTACAAAAAAGACAACTAGGTCTTCTTCCAAGGCATTCCTTGGCAAGATGTCCTAGTTTTCTGCAATTGTAACAAAGATTTAATCCTCTCTTTCTCTTAAATGATCCCCACCATTTCTTGTACTGCGCACTAGGATCATGGTAGCTAACCTGCAAACATTTCTTTCTAGGATCATGCATACACTTATTAGTCCAAACATTCCTTCTATGCATAGGTATAACATATTTTTCACTATTCATATCAGATCTATTCATATCAAATCTTCTTTCATCTATTAATACCCTAGTTTTCAATCTAGGATAGAATCTATCAAACATACCTAGATTCATACTTTTGAAACAAAAATTTCCACTAATCTTACTTCTACAAAGCACAAAGCTTTCAGACCTAGAACTTTTCACTATTCTTATTTTTATCGGAGCACAGAGCTTTCAAATCTTACCTCTTTTCTTCAGATCTGAACTATTTTCTTGGCACAGAGCTTCATAGGTCAAGTGGAAGGTTGTGCACTAAGGCAACAGATCTACGCACGGAGCTTTCAAAGTTTTAGATCAGATATTTGCACAAAGCTTCTTCTTCCTCAGTTCCCAACAATCACAGTTTTAGGTCCCAGCAACAGAACCATTTGTTGGCATAGAGGCAAACCCAGGTTTCAACACTACAATAACGCACCAACAAAAAACTAAGTACCAACCCTTTCGACAACACTTGCGAAGTAGATGAAGTCTCACTCGAGGTAGAGGCAGGGGTGGTTGTAGGACTCAAGTGTCTGCAACCTTATTTGGGACACATATATGTGATTATAATACTTAATAGATCACTTAGCACTATTAGTTCATCATTATTTACACAATGCCTACTTTGCAGATAAAACAGAGCATCGCAGCATTCACCCAGATCTAAATTAATTAAGCACTTAGCATAAATAAGTGGATTAGATCTAGCAGGTTCAAGCACTAATCACATCCATCTATGTTATATCTAACATCTAGATTCATCATAAGAACCAAGAATCAACAAATCTGTCTATCTATCTTTATCCAACACTTAGCAAATAACACATAAATACATCAGAACATTGCACAGAGCAGAATAACACAGTATTTACATGGTTCACCCCCACCCTAGGGCTACGTCCACCAACTCTTATTATTTATTAGCTTCTTCAATGGGTTACATGCATAGAGCCTCAAAATCCCTATTGGACACACCTGCCACACTTAGAGGGGGTGGTGAACGAATGTGGGGGTCTTTTTCCCAAAACTTCCCTCTTACACAAAAAATCCCTAGTTAACATTCAACATTTGATCATTACTCATTGTTTTCATTTATAATCAGTTAGATGTGAATACATATCAGCAACATATCTCAGCAACATATCATCAACAAATCATCTTCACTAGGAACACAAAGAACACAAGATGTATGTACAATTGTTCTTTTTATTATGGACTTCAATCCATGGGTTTTTCAGCAACAACTGAATAGAGTACAACTCTAAAAGAGCACCCATTCTATATGCAAGACTCAGCTTACATTCTCAGCACCAACTGAGATGAGGCAACAATCCTCAACAGATATCAATCTGTCAACATAAACAAGTGCATCAACCATGCACCAACATGTGCCAAACAACCTGTAATCAACCTGTACCATAAACAAGTGCATCCAAC
>JASDQU010437480.1:8960-37089 GCA_032191745.1 Picea mariana | reverse complement strand
ATTAGATATTCATATGGTTTTTCTAATCTCATGGGTTAAGTATGGAGTTGTATAGGGCGTTGCTATGGCTACTGGATGCCTTTTATGCCATCCTGTTTCCCGAAAGTAAGGGATACCACCTGACCCTTTCGTCACCTGTTTTTGTAAGTTTCTTGCAGAGCCGCTCTTGACTGTGAACAAAAATTTATTTGAAAAGTTTGCGGGAGAAATCTGTTCATATTATAGACCAAACGATATATCATATGCATGTTTTAGGACTGGAGCTATATGGGAGAAGGTTTCCGGAGCGGGAGCGGAGTCATCGATGGATAAATTGTCTGATGATATGTGCTCATTTTTTTACTAAGATGGGTATTTCGAAATTTGTCTTCTCTTCACACTGGGAATTTTTGGCTTTTAAAAGCACACTGCTTTCATGTCTCAAGTATCTACAGTTGCAGAGTTCACTTTCAGCATGGCGTTAGCATAGCGAAGGATTCCCCGCGTCTCATTGCTGTAGCATTGTATGTTTGTGTTCTTATATGTCGGGAAGAAGAATCCATGCAGCGAGAAAGGGAAATTATGGAGTTGGACAGAGACATTCTTGAGAAGATAGAATTTAACTTTGATAATGCCAACGGTTGAGAAAACTGAAGAACTCTTAGAAAACATTCGGAGTGCTTCATGGTATTCTATTGTGCAAGACCTTGGAGATTTGAAGACCTTTGCCAGAGAGAAAATACAATGATACGAAGACCGAGTGAAGAGCTCACTGTGATTGCAGAGTAGCATTGGTTTGGTTACGCATATCGTGCTTGATCAGGTATTTTATGAAAAAGCACTTGGATAGTATTTTCTTAAAATTCTTCACATACTATGGAAAAAAAAAATTCTAGTTTCATTCAAAGATCTTTTATAATAAAATTGTAAAAGTGTCATGTCAGTCCAAGAAACAAAGGGTGACTAGATTTATTTTAGAGTCTTGCGGAAAAATTAGAGTTGATGTCAAAGTCATAGAAAGTAATTGATGTGTAATTTATTGCAGAAAAAGTATACTAGATGTCAAACTCATTGAAAGTGATTGCTGTGTAATTTGTTGTAGAAAAAGTAGGCTTGATGTCAAAGTCATTGAAAGTGATTGATGTGTAATTTGTTGCATGAGAAGAAGAGTGCATGCCCCAATACCCCAAGATTAAATTTATGGTCAAGTCATGTCATTAATGTTAGGAACAAAGTCTAAACTATTTTTGATATAATTTTGATATAATGAAAGTCAAGTCCAAAATATTTTAGTGAGTCATGTCATCAATGTTAGGAATAGAATCTAAATTATTTTTGATATAATGAAAGTCAAGTCCAAAATATTTTAGTGAGGATATTTCTTGGAGCAAAGTAAAGCAAAAACAAAGTCAAGATCATATTGGAGTCAAAAGCAAGCGGAAGAGTTTAGTCCAATGAAAAATTTGTTATTAGTTAAATTCAAGTCTATGGAGAGTCATAGAGAATATGTGAAAGGTGCTTGGAATGGTTATGAGGAGTTTTCGCTTATCAAATGGAAGTGAGTCAGATTGCTTGTGTCATCATGAAATATTATGAAAGATTTTTGTGTCATGAACTAAGTTTGCCAAGTCAATGTCATAGGTGTTTTGTTGAACATTGTGCACATTCCAACAAGAAACATATGTATTTTGTATGCATGATTGAAAGAGATTGGAGAGGTCTTGTTGGATGGGGACGTCCCTCCTACAAGAAATTATCTTATAGTGGAAGATTCGAGATTAACCAAGAAGATGACCTATGAGAGAAGATCATGAAAACAAGATTGTAGCATAAAGAAAAAAAGATGCAGAATTCAAGAGAAAAGGACATTTGTGGTAGAACTTTAGAGCAAGAAAGTTGTAACGGAAAGAGGAACAACTTCCAACTATGTCTCGGTAGAATTTTTTGAGACAAATCCATATTTTCAAATGTTGGTAGAGTTGTCTAGAAAAAAGGGAAAGTGAAACTCTTGAGAAGAAGTGAGAAAGTAAAAAATCCTACAGCTATGGTAGCTTAGAAGTAGAGGAAGATTAGAAGGTTCTAGCGGAAGGAACTGATGGTATGCAAAGGTCAATATTAGGAGGAAGCTTGATGATGTATCGCATAGTAGGTGCAAAGGCTTGCTACATGAGAAATACTTGGTTGTAGCTCAGACTAAGCATGGAGAAGCTCACAGAGGAAGAGAAAAGAATGACTATTCCTAGTCATGTAAAGGGTTCAAAAGGAAGCCACAACTCCAATGATAGGAAAACTTAAAATATGAATCCTATGCATGAAAAAAAAGAAGCAAGAGGCAAGAGAAAATGATAGAAACAAGGATGCAAAGAAAGAATAAGAAGAAGACATACACAACAAAGCATTGTAAATGAATCAACAGAAGTGTGAAGTGAAAAGAAGTAAGAAAAGCAAGGTATAATAAAAATTATTCTGTGATTTTAGATATAGATACAATAAATCTATGAAAGAGATATTCCTAGAAATTTAATGGTCCTTGATTAATGTTTTTGATGAAGGTCTTGGTCTTAGGTTTGTATAAAGGATAGATTTTCCTGAGTTGAAATGAAAGTGTATGTACCTAATGTAAGCATGATGAAGCATGTATTCCCCATAATTTATTAAGTTTGTGCTAATCTAGGAACCACATTGTAATGATTCGTGGTTAGTTGAAACCATTGATGTAATGAAAGGCACGAGAGAGATTTTTCTCAATCGTTGGAATATACGTCGATTTGAGGCATTCCACCAATGACATAAGCTTTGATTTGAGTCAGTCAATAGGATTTCAAGTCATGAAAAAGGGGCTTGTGTAGTTGAGCATGAAAGGGAGATTACAAGTCATGAAAAAAAGACATGTCTAACAAACTGTGAAATAGAAGTTTGTGAGATCATAGGGAACACATGGAAAAGAGTCCATGAAGAGTTTTGTTCCTTGGGAGTTTGATGTGAGCATTGATGTAAAGTACCCAATTTTCGATACAATTTGTTTTTTGTTAGGTTGAACTATGAAAGGGTTATGTCAATACATACCTTGGTAGTATACATATAATTACTTAGTAGTATACATATAATTATATTATTTAAAGCATAAGATAGAGATTTTATACATCTTGCTATTATCTCTACCTTATTTCAATACTATACTACAAATGATTTGAGAATTGGCTTACCAAAGTGTAATGGTTTTCCTCTATGCTACTATATGAGTCCATTATTGTTATTATTAGTCCCTAACAAAGGCGTAGAGGGACTATAACAATCGATAACTCGTTGAATTCATATTAGTTTATCCTTTGACAAAAAATATTTCCATAATATCTATTACATTGGAACTAGGGAACTAAAAACATTGATTTTTATATAATAAAAAATACCATATATGCCATGATCTGATTGGATAACAGATTGGAGGTCTTATTGCCAGCTTTGTTTTTCTCAATGTTTGATATGTTTGCATATCCAAAGTTTTTTATCATATACGATCTTTCTCAGTTTATATTTTTTTCTTGAAATGTTTTGATATCCAAAGTTTTGAAGATAGAATCATCTTTTTATTATTAGTTGACTTCATATTAGTTTGTCCTTTGAATCAATTTTTATTTTTACATAGCCTCTATTGTTCGAACTATTGTTACAAATTTATTTTTATTGTTATAAAATAATATAATAAATGCTCTTTCATATGTAACAGACCTGCCACACTACATTCTTTAATGAATGTTTACAAAGAAGTCTTGACAAACTTAAATGTGTACCTAACATGCCTCACAGCCTTAAATGTTTACTTAACAGGCCTGTTACAATACATTTTCTTCTATTTTTTTGCTATATGCAATGTTCTCTGCAGTGAATATGGCCAATATTATTCTTCAGCGGCATTACTAGTTCATTGGTTCATGCTTTCTTCTTTCGTGTTGACTTATTTCTTATTTTCCTATTGTTGTTGTTCTTGTTTGTCCATTGATCTTGTTGCAATTTACATGCTTGGGATTTTGCAATCGTGATTGGAACTGGCCTTCTATCGTTCCTCATTGACGGTGGGTTTGGGTGTCATGTTTAGCTTCACTTGATATTTGCATTTTGTAGGTGGGAAATTTAACTACTGGGGATACCTGGGTCAAAATTCTCTTGCAGAACATATTTGTATGTGAGGAGAAAATACAGTTTCATTTTCCTAAACGTCACTGTGGCTGTGATGGAGGTAGGTTTTGTGTCCAATATTGGCCACCAAGAATGATATGAAGACATCATTACAATCTTGGTTCTTTGTTCATAGTAAACACATACAAATATGGAATACAAGAGAATTTTGATCGCTCCCAGTATTGAAAAATACCAACCGTGAAAACCACACCTTTCTCAATTGCTTGCACAGTGGTAGGCCTTTGGACGATCTTGATAGCTTTGAATGTTTTCTTGATAGGTCTCACAGCCTAAAATGTTTGGTTAGCAAATGTGTTACAAAAGATTTTCCTTCGATTTTTTTGACACAATCTTGTGTGCAGTGAATTTGGCCAATATTGTTATTCACCAGCATTCTTGGTCGGCTAGTTGGTGCTTGCTTCCTGGTTTGCTAGATGATGCTTGTTGTTGTATGATTCAACTTTGTTGGGTTGAGATCCTGTATCTGTAGTTGGGCCTTTTGGTGCTTCTTCATTGGGTTGTTATTTTCTACTTGTTGTTGTTTGCTTCAACTTTGCAAGGTTGGAGTCTTGTATCCGCAGTTGGATATGTTGTTATAGTTTGTGGGCCAGGTGTTGCACTTATTTCCTTCTCCATTCATCGGTGGTTCTTGGTTTTTGCAATTGCATTCTTGCATTGCTTGACAGGCCTGTTGCAATACATTTTCGTGCTTTATTTTGTTCTTTTGCAATGTTGTCTGCAGTGAATATGGGTGATATTGTTCTTTGGTGGAATTCATGGTTCATTGGTTTATACTTTCTCATTGCTTGTTGATTGTTTTCTTCTTTGCCTATTTTTGTTGTTGTTGTTGTCATTTTCCATTGATGGGTGGGTTTCGTCGCTAGATTTAGGTTCATTTTTGTTCTTTGTTGTTTTTTATTTATAGTTTGCAAGTGAACATTTTAAATGTTGGAAATGCCTACATCAAAATCCTCTTCTATAACATGTTCATATGCGAAGAGAAAATTCAATTTCCTTATTTTCTTATGTCGGTGGGTGTTATGGAGGTGTTCGAATTGTGGATGCAAAATGTCAACCATGAAACTGCAACTTCCTTGAATGTTTTCATAGTGGGAGGTATTTGCATGGTCGTTACAGTCTTGCATGTTTACCTGCCAAGTCGTGTTAGAATATATTCCTCTAATTTTTTTATACAATCTTGTCCGCACTAAATTTGGACAATATTGTTCCTGACTAACATTGCTAGTTGATTGGTTGATGCTTTCTCATTGGTTTGCTGGATGTTGCTTATTGTTGTTTGATTCAATTTTGTAGAGTTGAGGCCTTGTAGCTGCAATTAAGTCTCTTTGTACTTTTTTCTTCAAAAACACATCTCCACTTGGAAAACACAAATTGGAACATGGTTTTACAGTTGGTTCCCCAAAAAATACTATTAATATAAAATAATATGCAAAATTTTGCAGTGGAGATAAGCAACATGTCTTTTGACTTGAACCAGAGTTTGTCAAGCTGCAACTATATTTCATAGCCTACATTTTTTTTTCCATAGTTAATGTCTTTCTATGGCTTCATAGTTATGAGACTGAGTGTTGTTGTGTGAGTGATAAAGTTCTTCTCTCCCTTTATTTTTCCTCTTCTAAACTTGTCTGTTGTTTCCCTTTTGTTCTTCCCCTCTATTATGCATATTTGGTTCTATACTATCATGTTTCTGTGGTCAGGGGTTATCAAGGTGGTGAATTGAAAAATCGTCATCACCATCTATATCTTCACATCACGAGTCTAATCAACCAACATTGATTTGCATAGTTATCCAATTTCTTCTAAACTTGCATGTTTTTCCCTTTTGTTCTTATCCTCTATTATGTGTTTCTGGTTCTATACTTTGTCATATTTCTGTACTCGTGGGTTCCTGCTATGCCAAATTGAAAAATCATCATCTTCATATATATCTTCACATGACAAGTCCAACTGACCGTCGTTCGTTTGCATACTTAGATAATTTTATTAACGCGGTTTCGCGGATAGGTGATATCGAACTCTGGTAACCCATGTTCGGGGTATACATCTTGCACCCAAAAATTTTCTGCTCTACAATTCAACCCCAGACTCCTTGAACTCACAATCCCAACTCTACCTATGATGACTAGTCAAGTCTTCAAAGTTTTACGGGTTCACGCACTCCCGGGTTCACAAAAGGTTAAAAGGATTTTTTCCTCCCCTCCATCCCTGCCACCCTTTTCCCTTCCCAATGCACATTAATTATGCTTTTACTATTGACAAACCACCAGATAGGTTCGAAAATATTGGTTTTAATGAGAAGAAATCTAGAGGACATCTCCCATTAGAACGCATTAATAAGCGAATATTATGGGATACGATAATTTTTTTTGCATCCATTTTGAATTTGCAAAAGTATTTGGTTATTTGATTTTTTTAAAGGCATCATCATAGAAACAGTGCAATATTGTACTACCATGCTTCCATCAACAAACATGTGATCCACATAGCTCTTGACGTCATGTCCCTCTTTAATATTGTGCATATATTACACGTTGTCCTATTTGAGAATCTGCTTGCATATGGGAATGTTAACTCATGTTATTAGTGACTATTCAACACACATATTAGAAAAGATTGGCATTAATAAGAGAAAATATCAAGGGCATATGCTATTAAAATGAATTAAACCAAAATATATGGAAGATTATACTATCATCCTCCAATGTTCATTTTAAATACTTATTCCCCTTTCTGTGTATCATCGAAGAGTTGGGATTTAAGTCACCTTCATTGTAATGTTCCTGGTCATGGACGTGTGAGACAAATTAGAGATGCCATTCAGGCCCAATTGAAATACGAGGGAAATGTTTTTATGTGACGTCATCCTTGAGTGAAAAAAACTCTATTAGCCAACAAAATCTTAGACACAAAAAAAAATCAAATATCTTGCGATTGGTGTTCTCCCTATATTTGATGGTTTCGTTGGTTGAAAGGAATGCCTTAAGATTTGTTTGTTGAAATTATTTGTTTTCTTACTGGGAGTTGGAAGGGACTTTTAAGTCAGCTACAAAATGCTCCTTCATTGAAGTATATAGTTTCTTCCAACAACACAGATTTGGAAAGTGTATCAAACTTTGCAGACCACACAAAAATTTATCTTTCATCAGAGGAGTCACACATACTTATGAAATGGTCTGGAATATTCAGAAATGACGTGAAATATTACTCCATTCGCGAATATGATCAGAAGGAAATTCTAAATTTGCATCGTCGCGAGTATGAGAAATTGTATGGGTGGTTGAATCAACATCCTACAATTGCAGAAGTTTATATTTCAAAGCTTGTTGAGCTACTTCTGGGTGTGGTAACAGACTTTACAGAAAATCATATTCTTTGTCCAAGTTTTTTCACTGTCCTCTGGTTATAGTAACAGAGTCCAAATACAATCAACTTTCTCTCACTACTGCACATTTTTTCACTATTCCTATGCATATGATTGCATCTGGGTCGATGAAATTGCCCCTCTTTGAATGAATTTTATCCTCCTATGTGAGGGTGGGTATATAAACATGGAACGATGCTCTCAAAAGTTTCTAATTCTTGCATCGACATGTAACTGGGAAAATTTAATGGCAAGGATTTATGGATTATGGACTTTGGAACACTTTTTGAAGATTACTTTATACTACCACCTTCTGCAAGAAGTTCGACTTGTTCATGTAATGATTTGGTTTCTGAAAATCACCTCTTACGAGCACCTTCATGTAATCATTTTATTTCATTCTTTCAAAGAGACCTTAATGTAGTGGTGTATTCAAGAGTCGTTTCCACCTAATATCAATCTTCATGTCATTTCCCTTGCTTTGAACAAGGAAAATGCATTTCTTTGTTGCGACGGATTTGATATTTGGAAAAAATAAAAATAAAAATGCTCGAACAATACAATTTCTTATTTTTTAAAACATAGAACAATGTATTTTTTGAACACATGGTTGTTCGAAAAGTTTTAGGAATTGTTTAAGATTCATGTCCTTCAAGGATATTAATTAATAGCATAATTAATATTACTTTTGCCAATGCGATTGATCCATCGTCCACTATGGAAATTGCATTAACACTGCAATTTTAGATAATAGATGTCTGAAATGTACCTAATGTCAAGTTCATGATCATACAGGACACCCAACATCCAAATATTTATGAACTCAAAGCAACATTGTAATTGTCATGACAAAGGAACACTAAAGTCGATGTTCTTTGCAATAATGATGATCCTGCAGTATAAGTTCTTTGACAATGGAAACCCTAATTGTTCATCGCATTTCCGTAGTGGAGTCAATAGCATTGTTCACATTGCCACCGCTAGTGTCAATGTCTGAAGCTAAAGCTATCTAGAGCCTGGGGTCATCGCCAGTGTGGATGCCTGAAGGTGAAACTAACTAGAGCCTGGGATCACAACTTCTTACACTTGACATTAGTATCAGTAGTATTCAAAATATGATTGTATGTCGAGTTGAGTACTACATCCAGAGGTCGCTCAACACTCATTGACATACAAATTGGTTGTCTCTCAAGTCTATTACAACTTTGGCATAAAACATTCTATAATTTTAGAATGTTGATTCAAACGTGCATACAGTTTCTCACGTTCGTGAGTATTCAATTTTATATTTTTCTTCTGTCTATCTGGGCATGGAGCAATATTTAGCATCACTTCTGAATATTCCATACCATTTCATGAGCCACGATCTCTACCACCCCTGTAAGGAAAGATATATTATGATGTGATCTGCAGCATTTGATACACTTTCAAAATATTTTATGCTAGAATAAGATATGTAATTCAACAAATGAACATTTTGTAGCTGAATTGGACATCCCTTACAATTTACAGCATTAAAACAAAGAAGTTCAACATAAAAATCTTCAGGCAGGATTTTCAACCAAACATATGATCGAATATAGGGAGAATAGTAGTGACAACATACTTGAATTTTTTTTTTCTCATCTTTTGTTGGCTAACAAGATTTGTTTCCCCCAAAGATGACGTCACATAAAACCATTCCCTCCTCTTTGAATTGGTCCTGAATCTCATCTCTAAGTTCTCTCAGATGTCAATGAATAGAAACATTACAAGGAAGGCTCCTTAAACCCCAAGTTTTCTACGATAGAGGGAAATTAAGACCTAGCAAAGTATGGAATGTTGAATAACCAGCCAATGCAGACAGGCCATATCTAGAAGACACAAGTTGTTCAAAAAACTAGGATAGATCTAGCTAGCAGCACCAATGAAGTCCAAGACCCGAAATTGATATTCAACTCATTTTTTTTTCCGAAGTATTTGATGATCAAGTTGAAATATATAAAAAACTATCCACGGGCTTCATTATTGTACATATTTGTTTTTTTTTTGTCGAAGGTAGGCCCAATGGTAGTCATTATGAAAAATAATATCAACTATATTTTGTAACCCATATTATTTGAATATAGAATATTTGACGGTTTTTGTATGGTGTTTTCCAATATGTGGTATTGTTTTTTATTTTATTTTGTACCCTTTTTATGTGTCGTTAAACATGGATGAGAATATTTTCTTTTTTCTTCCCAACACTTTGCTTTGAATAAAGGCTACTATGTTCACTCCCTACATTTTACATTGAAGAATAATTTGTCATAGGCTATAATTATGTGGCACCCGCCCTATACCTAAAGAAAGAAATGGGAGGACCCATCCTGCTTTCATTCTCCCGGTTCCCGTAAATAGAATGAATTAATGACTATTTCAACAAGAAAACTCAAGTGTTGAAGTCATGTTCATGTTCAATATTCTACATATATTGCAACTTGTTCTATTTGATAATATCCGTGCATATTAAAAAATGTTGCATCATATGTATGTATATACATATATATTTATATGTGTGTGTGTGTGTATTTTCTTTCTATTGCTTGTGGGTTTCAACGAAATTTGTGAAGTGAAGAACATCCTGCAAATTGGAAGATACTTTTCATTTGGACCAAAAATAATCTATTAATATATATTAATATGAATACAATTGAAATAAATATAAACACTTTCCCTTTAAATTTTTCCTATTTTCTCCCCCTCTATTATATGTTTGTGGTTCTATATTTAGTCGCATCTCTATGATCAAGGCCTCCTGGATTCACAGATTGGTAGATGCTCATATTTAATTATATCTTCACACCATGAGCCCGACCGACCACGGTCCCTTTTAATACTTAGCCATTTATCTGACCACTGGGTCCCAGGTTTGAGGTATCCAACACTTATGTCCCCTGTTTCGTCATATAATTCTTACACCCAAAACAAATCATGATCTACAGTGTATGCTTTTACTAGTGAGAACTCACCAATGACTCAAAAAGATTGTGTGACATCCCCAAAAAAATAAAATATTTTTGAAATTTAAATTTATTGGGAAATTATTTCGTTTTTAGTAAATTCTAATTTGGAAGATTTTTCCCATTTATGGAAATTCCGAATTTCGAATTTAATAATTGTAATTAATTATTATGACTATTGGGAAGGGATTTGATTTGACCCAACTAACTAGTTGACTATGAAACTTGTATGAAAACAAAATATTTTATATTGATTGCAGGAGGAAAAATGGAACAACCATGTTAAAATCAGCTGACCATGACTCCATGAGTGGGGAACATGTTGGAACCACCTCTGGGCTGATTATTACCAGTGAAAATCAGGGATTTGGCCACTAGCAGCCCCTGAAAATCAGGGATTTAGAAAGCTGCGAAAATCCCCAAGGAAGAAAAAAAGACCTGGGCAAATAGACTTGGATTGATAGATATCATATCTGAGGAGGCAGGACGCTGCCAAGTATGCTGGGAGAAAGATATTAATGATTTTTCCCTTGCTGTTATGAACACTACAAAATGAGTGTGAGGAAAGAGGAATGGGATGGAATTTAAGGACATTGCTGCGGAATAGTTTTCAAGTTCTCCCTCACAGGTTCATGGTCAGGCTATGGGGTGAATTGGGGAAAGTGATTTTGATTGCCCTATTATATGGTTGGGAGGAATGTGGTTGTTCTCTTTGCTTTCCCACTAATTGGTTCAGATATGTCTCCTATCCCACTCTGTGTGAATGATCTTATATACGATGTGATGTATTTATTGAATTTGAGTCAAATTATTTCCCATTTATGTTGAATGATTCAGTTACAGTTGTAGTGTGACTATTAAATTCGGTATGGATTTAATACTCTTGGGTGAAATCTATCCAAATGAATGATGTATGAATTTGATAGCATACCTTACAAATCTAATGCTGAACATCGTTTATGGTTGAGTCAAAGTCTGATTGAATAGTAGAGATGTTCTTTATTTATGTATTGTTAGGACAAATCAAGGTTGTTGTATTTCTGTAAGTCTTTATACCTTGTAAGTCATTATTTTTGTTGTAAGAATTTATACATAGAGTTTAGATTGAAGTTTTAATTATATATCTATGGATCCGAAAGTAAACAGGATCAAGGGAAAACATATCTACACATATATTCTTATGTATTATTATAGAAACTAAATTGTATGCATTAGAATGGAAAATAAACCTCTATAGTAGTGAGAATTAGAAATGACATCATGTATTATCAAGCCTTGGTATAAGCATCCTGAATGTGAAAGTGCAAATTATTATTAGCAATATAGAATTACCCTACATAGTAAAAGTGACCAAAAGGATAGATACAAATATGTATATTTGTAAGTCTGTACATATCGATACATATCTATATCTATATATATATATATATATATATATATAAGTAAGCATCTATAGGCCATATCTTAAAACTTGACTCGGATAAACCTCGACCCTAACAGTAAAAAAAAATAGGAATACTATAGACTTATCAAGGTAATACAGAATGTCTGAGTAAAAGAAAGAAATTCATTTTAAGAAAACAGTCCTTCAAATCATAGTTAATCCTTCCAAAACTGTTTATAACTGTAAGATTCGAATAATATAGAGAGTTAAAGGAAAACTGAAACGACGGCCTTAACAAAAAAGTGCCAGTCTGAGATACATTTGAACAGTGAAACGTTTTGATTAATACAATAGCCATTATAGTTTTCATTTAAACCGGAAAGTAATTCCCATAGGAAAACCTTCGAATTATCATTACTCATGATTGTCGAACCTAAACTTAAGATTACAAATGGTGCCTTTGTCAAACGCCCACAGACCAAAATTTGTAATCCTATTTGCTGGGTCTCCTAAGTAGTTAATAGAAAAAGGAACTCGAATACCTTTATATCGAAGATGAAGAGGAAGCTCCAGAGACCTTGCATGTACACGGGCCTGAAAGAGTTATCAATTCCAAGAATCAGTAAATTATTTACAAGAAGAAATAGAACACCAACATAAGTTGTCATTATTATTAATGGAATGTACCCGAGAATATTTAACTTATGCATTGGTAGTCGTGCCCTTTTCTTTCCTTGTCGCTTGGCTCCTGAGTGGTTATCCAGGCCGTGGGAGAAGTGAAAAACAAGTCTCTGACGGGTCCTTGCATTAGCAAAGCCCACCATTAGTGATTATACCAGTACCTTGAACGAGAACAAATTATAATAGAACAAAAGTACAACTACAGTAAACAACATATTTAAACATAGTAAATGACAACATTGAATTCCTTAACACATAGATAGATATAAATTGAGTTGTGACAAACACAGGTTTCAAACCAAGATCTTACCCCAACGTTGGACTTCGAACCCCCCCCAAATTCAAGACCATAGAAAGTAATCTAAACAAGCAGTCATCACAGGGTGTGTCAGGATCGGACCCCCACAAGGTCCCCTAGCAACAGTTAGCGTCACCAATACAAGAAAACTATTGGTCAAGACTTTTATTCGATGGAAGAAATACCCTTATAAATTTCTCATAGAACCCTATTTTTCCAAAAACACATACATAAGGATTTTTTTTCCAAGAATTAGACATGAATATCTTGAGTAGTATTGCCATTTATTTACCAAATAAGTAATGGCTACAGGATCTATTGAAAAGACAAGCTAAGGGACCAAATGGAATGCCGAACAGAAGGACTCAACCTTCGCAAGGGAAAGGTTGGGAGTGAAGGAGTTGTTACACACAGGGTACCCTAACCCCTTTTAACACAAAAAATCACATGTATTTGACCCTAGTCTCATCCTGTAACCACTGGGTAAGAACGTGAAGTAGTGTAACCTCAGGCATACCAAAAACCCTAAACTATTTTACCAGGAGGCTAAACCGACAAGTCTATGAGCTTTGAGAGCAAGGAGCCGGAGTGCTGAAATTCTCGGTATACTAAAAGGAAATACATGAAACCTATGTGATAAGAACTGCAAGTAAAATTCCTTCACCGATTTGAAACACCAGATCTCTACACCTCTAGTTTTAAGTTGCATAACAGGAAAATAAATTACCAGGAGAATGGGCCAGGTCAACTGAAAGGCTGAACAATGACCTCTAGTGTACATGTTTCCCCTCAACCAAAAGAACCACCGANCACAATGACGAGGAAAGAGATCACCTAGACTCTAAGTGAGGGGTGTACTAGTAGAGTAAATTTCAAAGGACATTGGACCATGTGCTAGGACCGAGTTGGCACGTTGGGATTAGGGAAGGTCAGGTGGGAGAGCCATCAAGACTGGTGCGTGCAGACCCCCTATTAAACATAGGCACAGAGCCTTAATTCTTTTATGATAGATACATTTCCCTCCCTTACCAACCAAGATAAGAGATTAATGATAGTGATATTGCATCTGTCCAGTTATAACTATTCGGTCACAAAACTAACTCATTCAGTTAGCTTACCTTCCCTCTTCTCTATCAATGGAATGACCTTTAGCTATGAGTTAGTTGCATAGGATTTGTGTGTGAGATTTGTCTGATTTAAAACCTTAAGTCGGAATCTCAGTAGAGTTTACAACACTAGGCCTTGAATAGGGCAACATTAATGCTTTTACATATATATCTTACTTATGCAAAACTAATAAAAACTTCTTTGTTACAAACATAATACTTTTCTGTTTCGTGTTAATCATGGCAGCTCAGAATGATGCAGAAATCGGGATCGAAGGAAATCCAGAAAAGGAACCTCATAGAGACCCAAGGAAGAATAGTGGCAGAAGCTCTCCTATGGAAGTACTGGAAACAATGAGGAATCTTATTGTTGAGCTATAGGTTTTAAAAGTGGACAATGAGAAGTTGAAGAAAGCATAGCAAGAACAAAAGGTCATGTTGTGTAGCATAGTGACCAAGAAAATCCCAAAGGATGATAACCATGATGAAGAGGTCAGCAAAAGGTCCTCCAAGAAATCTGGGCTGGAAACAAAATAAGGAGACAATTTGTTCGAAGGAATAACTTCAGCTGAAGACAAAACTAAAATAGACAAAAAAAGAAAACAAGTGGACCACCTTGAAGAAGAATTTAAAAAAATTAAACTAGCCACCTTTGATGGAGAATCGAGGACAGGAGAAGAAGCTGAGGCATGGTTGTTGGACATCAAAAAATACTTTCATATCTACAACTATTCCAGCAATATGAAGGTCAAAATGGCCATCTACAATTTAAAAGGGAAGGCCAACACTTGCTGGTAAGAGCTGAAATTGGCCAAGGGCCTGAAGGAGAAACAGTTGGAATGGTGTGACTTTAAGAAGTATTTAAAAAAAAAATACCTTTTTGAAAGCTATTATGAAAGGAAAACGAAAGAATTCTATGAGCTACAACTTGGAGAGATGTCAATGGAGGACCTTATAAATAAATTTTTAGAGTTGCTAAGGTTCATACCGTACATCCGGGAGGATAAGGTAAAAATCCTAAGCTGTTTACTGCAGTCCTACAGGGACAGAATTGAGTTCAAAAACCCCAAATCCTTGAGTGAAGTATTCAGGAAAGCATGAATGTGCTATGACCAATACAAACAGTGAGTGGAGTTTCCCAAAGCCTGGAAGGATAAGAAACAAAATCAAATGAAGCAGTGGAAGAAGGGATACCAACCAGCTCCATTTCAGAATGCAACAAAAAGATTTCCAAGAAAGGATTTTCACTCCAATCATCTGAATACGCTAGGCGGCGGTAAACCGGTAAATTTGGGAACAAAAAAGTTTGGGGACAGCTCCTATGAGCCACTAAAGTGTTGGGAATGTGGAGAACCTCATCTAAAGAGGAACTATCCATGTTTAAGTTCAAAAAACAGAAATATAGTTCATAATTTTTAGGTTCTCCATCAATAGAAACCAAATCCATATATGAAACATAATCATCATACCTTGTAGGAGGATTCCTGACCCGTGAAGATCTCCTTAGAAATGGTTGAGGCATATCCTCAATTTCCTAGATATTTTCTACATCTTCATCTTCATCTTTATCTTCTTCTTTTGAAACTTCTTCATGCTCCTCCCTTTATGAAGATGGTTGAGTTTCGAACTGAATTTTTTGAACTTGCAGTAATTTTTCTTGTCTCACTTCAACATCTACCAATTCTGATTTAAGAGTGAGGATTCATCAAATACTACATCTCTTCTTATGATGAGTTTCTGGGCAGTAGGATCCCATAGTCTATACCCCTTAAATCCATCACCATAACCAAAAAATACATATTTCTTTCATCTAGTATCTAACTTAGAACATTGATCATTAAAAATAAGAGCATAGGCATCACAACCAAATATTCTCAGATTTGAAAAATCACATGAATGACCTATCCATACCTTTTCTGGAATATTACAATTTATTGCAGTGATGGGGAATGATTTATCTGATAGTCTGTTGTAAGAACTGCTTCTGCCCATAATCCATGTTGCATCTTGGAATTATTGAGCATGCTCCTTGCTCTCTCTAGAAGTGTCCTATTCATGTGTTCAACAACATTGTTATGTTGAGGAGTATAAATCATGGTTTTATGTATTTCTATCCCATCTTCCATGCAATATTTCTCAAATTTCACAGATGTGAACTCACCTCCATTATCTGTCCCTAAACACTTGATTGACTTGTCAGTGCTCTTTTCAACCAAATCCCTGAATTGCTTAAAAAAGTATTAAATACATCAACTTTTCTTTTAAGTAAATAGACCCAAGCCTTCCTAGAGTAATCATCTATAAATGTTATATAATATGAAAACCCTCCAAAAGAAACTGTAGGGGATGGTCTGCAAACATATGCATGAATGTAATCAAGGATACCTTTGCTTATATGCCTTCCCATTTTAAAAAATTTTCTACACTGTTTTCCGAAAACAAAATACTTGCAGAAATTCAAATTCAGAAAATTCAAACTTGGAAGTGACTTACGATCAACAAGTACCTTAATCTCTTTCTCACTCCAATGACCCAAATGTTGATTCCATAAACGAAAAGAGTCAGTTGCATCTTCATATGCTACCACTTCTTGATTTACCTCTTTCCTTCCTTCAAGTTTATAAAGGTTCCTGGTCCTCTTTGCCTTCATGACTACTAAAATTCCTTTGGACACCTTCACTACTCAACCTTGAGGTGTACACCAGTAACCAGCAGAATCTAGAAATCCCAAAGATATCAAGTTCTTTATATGTTCAGATACATGCCTTATATTTTTTAATGTTCTTAAAGAACCATCATGCATTTTAATCCAGCTTTTACCAACTCCATCAATTTTACAAGAAAAATCATTTCCCATAAAAACAAAACCATCATCAATAGATTGGTAACTTGAGAACCAATTTCTATGAAGACTCATCTAGTTGCATGCACCAGAATCTAACTACCAACGTTGATGTTGATGTGAAACATCACAAGTAGACAATACCTCATCAACCATACCGGAACTAGAACCTGAACTTGTTTCTGTTAAATTAGGTTCCTTTGCTTCTTTTGTGGAGTCCTCTCTGGATGCATTCTGTCTTTTCCAAAAATCCTTCTTGAGATGCCTAGATTATCCACAAAACCAACATGTTTTCTTACTCTTATTTCCTTTTAACTTATACCTTGATGTACCCCTCTGATTTTCTCCCCCTTTTTGTAGATCGACCTCTAACCACCATTGTTTCTATTGTTGAGGTTTCTTTACTGGATATTTTCCTCATCTCCTCAGACAACAAATCTCCCACAAAAATCTCATAATCAAGGTCATATGTTGTGTTAAACCATATAATTGTGAGAAAATTACCCCAAGACTCAAGCAACGAACATAATAGCGTAACTTCCTCATGTTCGTATGTTACGTCCATACTAGATAATTGACAAATCAGAGTATTGAAAACATTCAAGTGATCAGTAATTGTCATGCCTTCTTTCATCTGCAAGATGTACAATTGCCTCTTCAGGAATATTTTGTTCGTTAATTTATTTTTCATATACAAACTCGCCATTTTTCTCCACAAACCTGTTGTTTTCTTCTCTTCAATGATGTTAAACAACACTTCATCTTTCATACATAAATGAATAGTACTGAGGGCTCTTGCATCCAGATCTTCACAGTCTTCATTTTTCATTCTTGTTGGTTTCTTTGTCTTTCCAACCAATGCCTTTTGTAATCCTTGTTGCACAAGAATATCCCGCATCTTGATTTTCCATAGTGAAAAACTATTCTTACCGCTAAATTTCTACACCTCAAACATAGAACATTGCACTTTCTCCATTAGCAGAAAAACTCTAAAACCACTACTTATAAAACCAAGCCTTTATAAATATGAAGGAATATTGATATGAACACCCAAATAAATATTAAAAAGAAAGGTTCGAAATAAAATTATTTAATGTGTATTCCTTAAAACCTTTTAAACATCCACCTTTAATTTATTAATAAAAATCTCACCTCCCTCCATAAATTCGATTCCTCCACCTTTTGTCTTATTACACACTTTAGACAAAAGTGAACCACTTATTTAATAATCCTCCACCTCTTATGCATAAGGAAACAAAACGATTTTAATTTCATACCATGACCTGGCTTTAATTTGTTGTATCATCACACCTTTTATGCAGATCACCTACAAATATTAGAAATCGCCGCACCTTGTTAAAGGATAGCCTGTGACGATTTTCTCACAAATTTTCGCATCTTGTCAAACTACATCCTGCGACGATGTCACATTATGTACTATGTAGTTCCTGGGATGATGTCGCAATGTGCACTATGTAGTTCCTGTGACGATGTCAACATTTTGACAATTTCTAAAGGGTGTCTGTGATCATCGCTTTTCCACATGGAAAACCTGGGACATTGTAATAAAACTTATCCTAGGATGATCCACTTCACTCGGCTCAAATCGGCTCATCTCGGTTAACCTCCTCTTCGATCCCGTGACTAGATTCTCTTCTCGTTCACTCTCTGCTCCTTCAAATCTAAGCTCTGATACAACTTGTTGGGAAATAAAATAAAAAAAGGGCATCAACAAGCAAGATTAAAAACGCATAAATCAAGAACAACAATCACATAATTGACACAGTGATTTATGTGGAAACCCAATGTGGGAAAAAAACACGGGAAATGATATTCAATATTCTTATTATTCAAGGGAGAATTAAAATATCCAATCTCAAGCATACACTCATACTCTCCTCACACACTCTGCTCTCTACACACCTTGCACTGCAAATCGCACTGTCACCTCTTTGGGTATGCTCATATATATAACATATATCACTCAGTTACACAAACTGATCATGAATATATCACATAGTCACACGAACAATTCATAAATAGATTACAAAGTTTACCATGAGTGCATGTATTCACATTCATGATTTAACTGAAATGCATGTGCATGTGAGCACATGAGGAAATCCGTTGGAATGTTTCCAACAAAAACACCCACTACATGTCTCTTTTGATCATGTTTGGCAGTGTTGTCGCTGGTTGGGATGTCTTAGTGTGCCGTGAGAAAATGTCTTAGTGTGTTGTGGGAAAGCATGCCTCTTTTCACCATGTTTGGCAGTGTTTTGGATAGATGGTTGGCTGGTATGTATTAGTGTGTTGTGGAAAGCATATAGAAAGTTAATTCTTTGCATAAAACATCTTAGGGGATAAGATCCCTCTTGTTAAAGAGAGATTGATTTCTAGCTATCCATATGTCCAAAGAATATATAAGAGGAAGGTATTTATAGTGAATTAGTGTTTATGTAGTGTTTATGCCCAAATATTTCACCTTAGATGATCTTCTTTGTGAATTAGTGTTTATGTAGTGGACAACCCCATGATTCTATCAAACTCTCTAAAAAATTCTAATAAGATGGAAATTTGTTTAGCTATTTTTTTCCAAAGAAAACATCTTACAACAGTATAATATATTCACTTTTGCAACTTGTCCCAGGTGAGATATTTATTGTTAATCAGAAGCCACATAGATGTAGCAACATTCTTCCACATTAGTAGATGCACCAGGAAGCCAACACATAGGCGCACATTAGGGAAAGGGAGAGGCACAGACCCTCCCATTTTTAAATTTGAAATATAATCATATATGGAATTATGTTGTAAGGTTTAATAAAGCCAATCCATGCCTTTGTACAGGTAGTGGATAGGGTCACCTTAATGGTTGACTGCAAGAAGGTCTAAATATTAGTCAGGTCTAGATCGTCATTCATTGTAAGAAGTCATAGGGATAAGGTGTCTTAAATGAGAGTGATGGCACTAAGGCAGTATAGAGGATAAGCTAGAGGAGCCCTCTTGGAAGAAGGGGATTTTAAGAGATGAGAGTTAGGATTTTGGGAGAAGAGCCCGAAAATCTCGAAATCTAAGAGATAGGAGGTATAATAGTTCTTTGAGAGAGATTGAAAGAGTTGAGACTCTATTCTAGTCCAGCGTGCACATATTGTGATCATATTTTCATATTAATGAAAAATACAACAATTTTTCCTGCACGTGGTTGTTTATGTGTTTATGTAGTCCATGAATATATGTTGTAGATGTATGATAAGTTTCATCTGCATTAGGGATATATATTTCTTTATATTTTTGGGGTTCATAATATCATTATGGATTCTTTAGGCTGTGTAAGGAGTGCACAACAAAAGATTGGAGGTCTTGTAGCTAGCACAAGGAGTGTGCATATGAACTCTGTGGAGTCAGAAAAACATGTGTCAGGAGGGTGCACCAGAGAGATAACATCTCAAGAGGAACCTCAAGGTCGTTGAATACCTTGGAGGGGAAACTGTGTAGAGAAATAACAGAGAGACAGAGACACTGAGAACTTTTTAGATCTCTTCCAGGTGGGCATCGAGCAGGTGCAAGTGTGCATGAGGAGAAATCTCTATCGAGATCATAGAAAAGTGTATCAAAGGAATTTAATCACATAGTTGTTAAACACTATGTAGAAAACGATTAGCAAGGTGTGATTTTATGGATAGTTTTCTAGGAGGATACCAAAACCCTTTTAAGGGAGAAAAAGGGCCGAGACCCTTAGGAGACTAAGTAAATAAAAAATCTTAGAAGATATAGTGCAAGGAGTGCACATGAGATGGAGTTATTCCAAGTCTCAAAGATCAGGAGGAGAATCACAAGTTGAGACCCAAGCATTCGTGCTCACAGCAAAAGGTTTAGAGGTCGAAACCTTTGAACACCTAAAAGTTTCCCCAATCTCGGGAGAACGAAGAAGATTAGGAGGAGGAGCGACAATGGTTGTCATATCAATTGTAGGAAGAGATTTGGACTGTTCAATCCATGTCCAAACATCAGAAGGAGAGTGCAGAGGAGAAGAAATACATCCCGTCCGTACGATTTGAGTGTAGAGAATCGACAGTCATGTGATCAAGGTAAGGTGCATGAGACTTAAGTCCTTTGAAAGTGCACAAGAGAATGGGATAACCGAAGTCCCTATTATCATCATAACAATTATATACGAATTGAAAGTTCCATATTCAGTGGGGGACTAAAATAGTGTAGAGATATGGCATGATTTGGAGGACCGGGCTACATCTGGCGGAAAAGGGAAAATATAGCGGAAGCACAAAAGGAGGGGCACGACGGAACGTCGATCTTCAAACAACCCAGATCGATGACCATGACACATATCAGGTGATGAAGTAGTGCAGAGGATAAATTTTTGAGGGAGGGTCGGGGAAAATACCACAGTTTAAAAACGTGGACACGTGGCACCCCCTAAAGCATATTAAGGGGAAAATAAGGTGAGCATAAAACCACTCAATCACGCCATGATGTCACATGTTGAAAAATCATTTGATATGCGTCATTTCCACATATTGCGTACTAAAGGGGAAGAGTTAACAACTTATTCAGTCACATCAGTATTGTTGCTTGAGTACATTACGCCGTGTGACGTTGGGTAAGCGCCGCCAGAGAGATGATCCAAAATTTTTGACAATAGAGTGTGATAGGTCGTAGTTCAGACAAGTACTTTCATCAACATTCTATAATTAAGTACTCGATGACAATCGTCCTCCAAAATATAGATAAATTTATCTTTTTTTGAGCAATTGATGTTTCGTTCTGAACGAAGTAATTAACAATATCAGGGAGACAAGTCTGAGTTTTTCTACGAAATTGGGAAAATGGATAAAGATAATCAAACTACCCCCAACAAACTAGGATTTTCAACTAATATAGTGAATTCATCAATGAGTAAGAAAGAAAGGTGGATTGCATGGATATTAGCAACAAAATTCCATAGAGATCCTATGGCAAAGCCAAAATCGGAGGTCAAAGTAAATCCCATCATAATGGATTTAATAATCAACAGACATGAAAACGAGTGTTGCAAGTGAGCAATGAAGAGGAAGTAGAGCAAGCGAAAGGAAACAATGATCAGATCTGAGGCGGTTGAGAGCATCGGGGAAAACCATTTGGTTTGATTAAGTTCTCTAACAGAAGAAATTGCCAATCTAGAATAAGTTTGTTGAATTGAGTATGTTTCAGAAAGTTTTGAACATGCGGCACTCAATGAAAATACTTCAGATATGTCAGTCTTGTTTGTAACTCTCCCTATAAAGTAGGAGAACTGTCGTTACTCCTTTTTGTAACCAAACTCTATCTTTAGAACTGTGGGGAAGTTCAATCGTTTTGAATCCCACATGTAACTCCTCTATATATATATCATACCAAGGATGTAGAAAAGGCATGAAGGAATGAGGGGCCTGCCCTTGTAGCAGGAAGACTTTGTAAAATCATGGAGCTAAAATGAATATACAAATGCTGAAGAAATTTTTGAACTGTTTATGAAAAGATTCTAATTCGCAATGATATGAGTTATGTCTTCTTTCATACTATGTATTTCTTGTGTGTTTGCAATCCCATTTACAATTTCTTCTTTTAAATTGGAGAGTAAAAGGTATGGAATTCATTTGATAATGCTCCAGACTTAGAAATTTAAATTTATGTGATTCTCTTCTTAACTAATTCAGAATTCATTTCAATATGCTTTGATGTGGTTATGTATTTTCCTTTTCCTCTTTCGCCATTAAGATTTCAATTTAAAACTCAGACTCATTGCCTCGTTTAGCCTTTTTACTCTAGATAATTCTAATGATTTTCCACTTCTCTGTTCATTTTCAACTCCATAACCCAAATGTCACCCCCATTTTCTTAGCGACTTTATAATACCCCCCCTCAAAATAAACCAATTCTAGCCACCATTTGTCAGATATATAACAAGTGACATGAGAGGGTCATCTCTAAGTTGAGCAGGCTAGTGCCTGGGCTCTAAAGTTGGTTGAAATAGTTACCCCTTTCATTTGTTTTTATGGCCAAACATATTTATAGGGTGCTAACATTCTTGCATCATTGTCGAGGATGAAATTGAAAAATCTTCCTTGGGAGAAATGACAAAGTCCAGATCTGAGTACTGATGGTGAAGAGTATTCAGACACAGCAAGGTCATACTTCATTCACCTACAAACTCCATTCAAAATTTGTATGGTGACTCCACTGTCCAAAGACTCAGTAGCCTAAGGATTTTATTGGTGACTCCACACATCAAAAAGTTAACTTGAAGGTTACTCCACTGGCAAAAGAATCTAGAAATATAAATTTTGTTCGCTACTCCACTCTCAATGTTGAATCTAGCTTCCAAAACATCATTGGCGACTCTATTCCCGCTTCAAATGTAATTTAGAGATTCCACTGGAAGATGATATCCCTTGACAAATGTATAAAAAAGCACTATAGAAGAAAATAAGTACTTAAAATTGGAATTTTTTCCAAGGCATTTTATTGTTTTTTATAATCTTCCTGTGGTCCTTTCCCAAACATGCTAGACAATTTTTTCTTCGCCTACTACATGAAAATGATGATCATGACAATCTTGAAATTATATATCCTTCTCTTAAAGATAAACATATATCTCCTCAGTTTATCACTAATTTTTATATCCAATCTAATCCATGTGATAACCATGACCAAATTAATGAGCCCCATGAAGCCAAGCCTGATATTTCACCTCGTGTACTTGATTCAACATCATGCAAGATTTAGCATAGATACAAACCCTTAAAATTTCCTCACATCCTTCATGATTTTACTCCAAAGAACTATAAGTACCTACCTATGTTTCATGGAGAACCTGATGCCATCACAACTGAGAAACACATCCAAGATTTTGAACATTTTATAGATTTGTTTGTGATTGATCATGATAATGTTTGTATGAGGGCCTTCACTCAATCCTTGAAAGGGGATACCAAAGACCAGTTTAAACACTTGCAGCCAGAGACAATTATCTCATGGGAGGAATTGAAGAATATATTTTTGAAGTTTTGGGGAAAGAAGAAATTTTTGGATCTATATCTTACAGAGTTATATGCCTTGCCAAGGTGGGGAAATGAAACTATTTCTACATTCAGCAGAAGGATTTCCAGTATTTATTACAATTTATCGAAAGAAGTTCAACACAATGAAGTTGTTGGTATGCTTCAGTACACCAGCACTCTTTCCCCATATTTTTCTTTTCCTGGTGATGGAAATAAAACCTAAGTACTTACAACAAATGTTCAATGATGCCCAGGAGATTCAACATAATATACAAGCATTTGAACATATCTGAAATGAGGGGTTGGATACTCAAGTATATGAGAGTGAATACGAACAATAAAAAGTTGATTGGAATCTTGAACAGAGAGTTAATAATATCACATGCCCTCTTGGAGTGTTCAATGCTCATGATTTTGCAAAAGATTATATACCACTTATTGAAAGAGGAGGTGCTTGTTTAACTCCTAATCCATTCCAGGATAAGTAGATGACTAATTGTTTTATGTATTCATTTGTAGACAATCAAGAAGATAAATTTGCAAATCAACTTGTTGAGGAATAGGTTGATGTTCCAAGTTTTTTCTTGTTAGATGACATCAAAGATGTAGCTGATTTTCCTATATATGATGAATATGATGATGATTGTGATATTGACGTCCTAGAACAACTAGTTGTATATTCTCTATCAGAAAATGTTCATTTTTAGAAGTGTAATGAGAGAAATCAACCTACATATCACAGTTACAAAGAAGAAAATACTTAATCAGCTGAAGGTAATTCTTTACCTTTATGCTTTTCTTCATTTAAATTGTTGAAAGAAAATTTTAATATCTTCATTGAAGCAAAGGAATGTGTGTTGATGCCAAATCACACTGCTTCACTGAAAATATTTGAAAAATCATCTCATTTGTTTGATGACCCTGTTGCTTGTTATGTAGAAGGTCTTGTCAGTACAAAATTTCAGCCATTGGTCAAAGATGAACCTGAAAATGAGTGTGTTCAACAATCCAAAGAAATCGACAAATGTGCATATGATAGCAGTAAAGAAAAGGAAGAAGGGTTTGAAACAAGTGAAGGAACCTTGCCATTATGTTTTTCTTATTTCAAATTGTTGAAACAAAATGTTTATATTGTTTCAAATCAGAAGTCCCACAGACATGATCAATATAAAGAGAGCAGTGAACTTGCAAATAAAAACTATCTCCCATTATTTTTTTCTTCCTTTGAATTGTTGAAAGCAAATCATGAAGTAGCAGAGGAAGCAGGGAAGTCTGGTTGCATTCATAGTAACATCATTTCACACAAACAAATTATTATCAGTAAGGGATATCAACTACCCTCACATACATTAGATGATCAAGTGGTTGATTGCATGGGGGGTTTTTTCAATTTAGAATTGCATAGTGGATTGAGCCACCAGCTTGAAAATGAAAATAAAGTTGATCAAGAAATTGTTGTTAGAGGTCATTTTCCTTCTCCTGAAACTAATTTCCAGCAAGACAAAGTGTTTCAAAGTTGTCTATTCTCCCCTGAAAATGACGTAGTGGATCAATTTTTAAGTGACCTAAGCAGAGATGAAGTTTCTAAAAATACATCTGTGGGAACTCTAGACTATGAAATAGTGCATGCTGTTAGATCTTCACATTTGCAAGAAGATTATGAGCAGGAAATCATTTCCATTCATTCATTTGAAAGTCAAAATGATGATCCTCAAGAAAATTTCCAAAAAGTTGGTGAATCCACATCAGTATTATTTAAACAGGCAGCTTGTTTTTCTATTTCAGCTCTTGAAAAGGGAATATTCTTTCATGTGTTTCATGATCCCATGGCACATTATATGGAGAATTTTTATAATCAGAATCTACAGACAGTAGTGGGTTGCAAGTTTAAGGATAAAGTAAGTGACAAATAGATGTCAATATTAAATATGGGTCGCTTTACACCAGATAATGTTCTTTAGCCATGGTTGTCTTATGTTTCAAGAAACTACTCCTTCCAGACTTCTAAGTAAACCTGCCAGTCGCTCAATGAAAATCAACAGGTTAAATCAAATGAAAACAACAATGAAGTGGAAGGGGTGAAACATCATAGTTGATTTGTGCATGTTTTAGAAGATCCATTTGCAGTTTTGTTGGAGGCAGTAAACATTCCAAAAGTTTTTTTATTTTTTGAGATTTGGATTTATGGATGAATTTTTGAATGAAATGTCAGTAAAAAATCTTTGGAACAAGCAAATGCAAAGAAAACAAACAGTGGATAAAATGTTGTCATGGTTGCATTGGCATTATGATTTCACTTGATTGGTTGTTTATTTCAGCAGTTAGGGTACGTAGGAGTGTGCAAATAATCTTGTTGGTCAAGCATTTTTCAATTTAGATTTCCAGTAGTGTGTACAGTCATATTTTAGCGATGTATTCAATATCTGGTTAAGAATAGTGTTGAAAGATTGGTTTTCAGTAGACGTTGGCGGGAGGTCAGGGAAGAATATATATGTATGTTGTGGGAATAACCCAATGAAGAAGGCACTAGGTCTACAGTTCTTTGCTACCTCGCAGGGAGGATAGCATCCCCAGTTGGAGCCTATGTTATCACCATAACAAATATATACAAAATGAAAGTTCCAGATTTAGTAGGGGTCTAAAACACTGTAGAGATATGGCGTGGTTTGGAGGACCGAGCTACATATGGTGGAAAAGGGTGAATATAGCAGAAGCATGAAAGGAGGGGCCTGATGGACCGTCGATATTGAAACAACCTAGATCGATGGCCAAGACACATATCGGGTGATGAAGTAGCCTGATGGATACATTTTTTAGGGTGGGATAGGCAAAATACCACGGTTTCAAAACATGGACACGTGGTACCCCCTAAATCATATCGGGGGAAAAGAGGGTGAATGAAAATCCACTCAAACATGTCCCAATGTCACATGTTGAAAAATCATTTCATATGCGTAAATTCCACAAATCACGTACTAAAGGGGAAGAGTTAATGTCTTATCCAGTCACATCAGCACAGTTGTTTGAGTACTTTATGCCATGCAACATTGAGTAAGCTCCACCAGAAAGATGATCTGAAAGTTATGACGAACGAGTGTGATAGGTTGAAGTTTGGAAAAGTACTATCATCAACAGTCTATGATTAAATACTTGATGACAATCATCCTCCAAAATATAGATAAATTTATCTTGTTTTGAGCAATCGATGTTCCATTCTGAACGAAGTAATTAACAAGATCAGGGAGACAAGTATGAGTTTTTCTGTGAAATTGGGAAAATGGATAAAGCTAATCAAACTTTCCCCAATGAACTAGGATTTTCAACTAATATGGTGAATTCATCAGTGAGTAAGAAATAAAGGTTGATTTCACATATATTAGCAACAGAATTCCATATAGATCCTGTGACAGAGCTAGAATCAAAGGTCAAACTAAATCCCATCATAAGGGATTTAATCATAAATGGACACGCAGATGGGCGCTACAAGTGAGCAGTGAAGAAGAAGCAGAGTAAGAGATAGGAAACAATGATCATAGTTGAGGTGGTTGAGAGCATCGAGGAAAACTAACCAGTTTGGTTAAGTTCTCTAAAGAAAGAAATTGCCAATCTAGAATAAGTTTGTTGAATTGACTACGTTTCATAAAGTTTTGAACATGTGGCATTCAATGAAAAAACATCGAATATGTCAGTCCCATTTGTAACTCTCCCCATAAAGTATGAGAACTATCATTACTCCTTTTTGTAACCGACCTCTATATTTATAACTGTGGGGAAGTTCAGTTGTTTTGAATCCCACATGTAAATCCTCTCTATATATATCATCCCAAAGATATAGAAAAGGCATGAAGGAATGAGGGGCCTACCCTCGTAGTAGGAAGAGTTTATAAAATCATGGAGCTAAAATGAATATGCAAATGAAAAAGAAACTTTTGAACTGTTTATGAAAAGATTCTAATTGGAAGTGATATGAGTTCTGTCTTCTTTCGTAGTGTGTATTTCTTGTGTCTTTGAAATCCCATTTACAATTTCTTCTTTTAAATTGGAGAGTAAAAAGTCAGTAATTCATCTAATGATGCTTTAGACTTAGCAAATTAAATTTACGTGAATCTCCTCTTAACTAATTCATAATTCATTTCAATATGCTTTGATGTGGTTATGCATTTTCCCTTTCATCTTTCTCCATGCAAATTTCAATTTAAAACTCAAACTCATTGCCTCATTTAGCCTTTTTCCCCTAGATAATTCTAATGACCT
>JASDQU010437479.1:5084-26198 GCA_032191745.1 Picea mariana | reverse complement strand
TTCTAAGGAACGTGCACACGTTCTTGGAAGGAACACGTGTTCTTGGGAATGTGCCTACATGGCTTGTTGAGTGGAGATTCTGGATTCTCCGAACCTGTCACATCAGGAACGCATGCATGTTCCTAAAAATGCACACTCTTTCCTACTCACCTCATTTCCACTTTTTCGTCCACCAACTTCATGCACTCACCCTATAAATATATACCTAGTACATTAATAATGTTTTTGTATAGCATGTGTTAAATATACATGTATCTTCATATACCAATATATTAATAGTATTAATTTGATTGTTTTTACTAACCACTTAAGACAAATATATTTGAAATATTTTGTATCATAATATGAACAAAATTGTTTAATAATGACTAATTAATAATGAAAGTTAATACATAACTTTATTTTAACTTTTTAACAAATAAATCTATATGAACTAAATTAAATGAATTATAGGAAACATAATTAAAATTTTTGGAATATATAATTTTTATTTATAGAAATTGTGTGACTATGCGAAATTCTGTTTTTTCTAATAATGGTATGATATTTTTCATGCAAAATATAATGCATATGTTTCTATTAGTGTAGGTCTTGAGTACATTAACAATGGAATTTCCTTTAAAAAATGTACAACAATTGTAGAGAACACATTATTCTAGTGTAGGGCTATTTTTTTTAAATAATAATGTTAAATTTATATATATTTTTAAAATTATGAAAGTCATTATATCCTTGAAATTACAAGGCCTTGATTTAGTGTGGGTATGAGGATCTTAACATTATCAAACAATTTATATTTATTTTGAGATTGTAAATCTCAATTTGTACTAGTGTGGCATATTACCTGTTTTAAAAATGGTTAAGGTGATAAAAAGTTATAACATGATAGGTATTGTTGGAGGCAAGCCAAAGAGGAAAGAAAGACGATTTTGGGAATGAAAGTGTGTGCAAGAAAAGTGACAATTGGAAGGAAGCACAACATGCGCAGATGAAATGAAGACCTAATGACGGTAGGGTTAGGGTTTTGGTAATGAATTGTAAAGGTTGAAGAGCCAGAAAACTTATAAATATAGATACTTAGGTATCATAAAAATAAGGGGGGGTTGTTATTGTTTCTGTAAGGGTCGGAATATGATAGAGATAAGTTGGCATGGTAAAAAGAGTTGTTGTAGAAAACCACTATGTGATATTTTGTTGTATGATTTATTTTGTATAAGTTGTTGAGCTAGAGAGGATGAAGGAGTGAAAATCTTGAGGGTTAGATCGCAAGCTGGGGAGCCTGATGTGATCTAGTCTGCCTCATATAGATCTTACCTAACTATGAAGGATTGTAAAGTGCATGGCACTATAGATGTTGAACTACTATAATAAAGAGTTGGGCGCCAAATCTTTGTGGACATAACCCATGAGGGGGTGAACCACGGTAACATCTGTATTATGTGATGAATACACGCATATCTTTATTGTCTTCAACAATTATTATTATGTTTAATGAATGAGTTGTTATATTTCCTTCTTATTCATCAATAACAATACATTGTGTTTATTAGTTATAGTAACGGTTCAATTCACAGTTCCCATATCTCGCACTCAATCCTAGGATGTAAACACTCGACTCTTACATCCACCCATTAAAGCTATCTCGGGTTAGACTGCGCAACACATTCTATGTGTTGTGTTGCCTTTTGGTTTACCAGGAGGGTCGATAGTTTTAGAGGATTTGTTGGAAACCCAAACAGACATGAACCCTGGGTCAAGAAAATTAGACAGAATAAAAGAATAGTAACCAACAAATGGTTCTATTGTCGTTGGTAGGAATGAGAGAGGGTTGACTAGATGAGATAAATTGAAGACCTGTCGGAGGCAGATAAAGAAAAGATTAGGGCAGAAAGAAATGATTCATTAGAAGGGAATATTGAGACCATGGAATCCCACTAAAGCAGAGATCAAAACTTGGATAAGAACCAAAGAGCTGGAGTTTACACAGAAATATAACAGAAACCCTAGAGTAACACCCCAAAAATATCTTGAGAAATACGTGTTTATTGATTTACGCGAAGTATTTTTCTGTGATTTTCCACATTTAATGCAGGAGTGGATACTAAGGTTGAAGGATAACCATGCAATGAACCGGATTTGACAGTTAGAGTGGACCCCACTACAGATCGAGCAGTTACAACAGGTGAACAACAAATTCACCCACGCAGTAGATTTTTGGCTGGACAGTATTGTGGCAGGTTTTATAACAGAGTTTGCAGTCTACACAACAAAGTTGTACAACGTAGTAGAGAAAGAGTTTCTACGAGAACCTCGAGGAAGGTACATTTGATATTTGTATACTTCTATTAAGATTATGTTATACAACAAAGGTGTACTGACAATGGAGTCAGACAGCTAAACTACCCTACATGCATGGGGGAAGGGGGGAAGCACTGACAGAAAGAGGAGGAATGGAAGGAGGAAAGGATAAGAGAAAGAAGGAGGAACCCTTGGACCCGATCATGATGGATGATGACAAAATTCGATGGATCTTGGAGACAACAGAAAAAAATGTAGCAGAGTACCCTACCAATACAAAGTGAATACGAATAAGAGAGTCGTAGCCGCGAGGGAAGGCATGGGGAGTGATGAGGAAGAGGTAAAGGATCTTCAGGTTGTGGAGAATATTGAGGAAATTCTGCGTGAAACATATGAGAAGAAGCAAGAGGGCCAATAACGGGAAGAGAAGGAAACAATCCTATCCATATTAATGTAAGTGTGGAACCCATAAACCCATGTGTGAATAATACACAAAAGAGAACACCATTGTTTAGACAACCAAAGTTCAGAAGAATTCCGACAGAAGGAAGAACATCTACACAAGAAACAACAACTAGAGGAGCTAGTTCAAGCACCACTAGTCAAGTATCTACACCACACGGAGGAAATAGTTCATCACTTAGGATGGTAGGACATGATCCCACCATCAGGTTACCAGAATTTCGAGGAGAAGAAACAAAAGACCCTGAGAAACACTTGTTCATTTGTGAAAATATCTGGGAATCAAAGAAGATCACTGATGAAGATACCAAAGTCATGCAGTTAGTTACTACGCTAAGAGACCGCGCACTAGACTGGTACATGAATCTCGACGCAAACAATGCACCGGGAATGAAAAGGACACTGACAAACATTAACAAGTTATTGATAAATGAGTTCCATAAGCCGAGCTCAAAGGATCAATACATGAATGAGATGATAGAAATATGACAGAAACCAAGAGAATATGTATGGGAGACCGATTAGAGATTCAATTGACTGAAGGTAAAATTGAAATACCTCATGACCGATATGAAACATTGGCACTTGTTTGTTAATTCACTGCTCCCACACTTAAAACACCCGTTGCGAAAACAAAATTTTCAGACACAGGAAGAGGCTTTGCACGTAGCGCTACAACTGGAAGAAAATCAGTATTAGTAGACAAATCCAGCTATTGAAGAACTAAAGGAGGATTTGAAGAACTTAAAATTCCAACTCAACCAGAATAAGAATAAGGATAAACAGGAAGTTGTTTGGTGTACTACCTGCAAGATAAAAGGACACCACAAGAATGAATGCCCAACATTCACAAAGTATATGGAATATGGAATGCCAAACTCGTTACCAACAGGAGGACCATGGTGTGAAGTATGCAAGACACTGGGTCACGACCCATATAATTGCCCGATGATACAGAAATACTAGAGAGTCCCAAAGAGTTCATATTGCACCTTTTGAAAGTCAGTAGGCCATGACGAAAAAGATTGTAGAACTATGGAGTTGATGCAAGAAAGGACACCAGATGCATATAGAGTGTAGGACGAAATGATGACTAGGCAAGCCACACTACAGTTTAACCAAGTTCTAGCTCCATACAACACTACACAACAACAATATAATACTGTGCAATAACCATATAATAACGTGCATCCACAGTACAACGCAACAGAACCTTAGTACAATACTATGTAGTAAAATCAGGCACCTCAATATAATGCGTCGAGAGGAGATCGAGCAGGCTACATAGGTGGAGGATGAGTGAGAGGAGCTTTTGGACGAGGTCGAGGACTAGTCATATGCCACAATTGTCAACAACCAGGACATTGTGCAAGAGAATGTCTGCTTCCACCAACAACTTGTATGTATTGTCGCGCATCATACCACGATACAGAGGAATGTCCGACACTACTAGTAAATATTCAGGAAAAGAGAAACCAGAACAACCAGAATTTTCAGTGGATTTCAGTCGAAGCATGTGATGAAGGATGGAACAACAATATAGTTACTCGTGGAGGAGATAAAATAGGAAATGACGCAGTCCGACAAGAGCCAACACAAAATCAATGGGTGAAGAAGAATACCGAACCAAGGAAACAATTCGACGCATAGAAGGAGAAGGAGATATTGAAGGAATCCAAACAAGAATTTTAGAAGGAAGACATGGCGTCGACTTCAACTGCGCAAAAAAGCAAGGAAGCACTGAAGTACGAGATGCCTATGTTATTGGACCATACCAACGAAATGAAACCTATGGGACAAGTAAGTATAATCAAATTCTTTTTTCAATCATGTGTAAAAGTATTAAATGATCCATCATCTATGAAAATATTGCAAAACATACTAGAAAAATGTAGTATGGAGACAGAAGGAAAAACAGAAGAAAAAATAATCAATCAACTGCATACTAGGATAAGAAAAAGTAGGGAGTTCAGACTAAATGAAAACATTGGAGACTTCAACATGGGAGATATCATACTGGATCTAGGATCTAAATTCAATGTATTACCAAAGAAGACATGACAATGCATGGGAGAGCCCACATTAGGATATCCACAAGTTCAAATAAAACTAGCAAATAAGCACAAAGTCCTACCAATCGATAGACTGAAAGGAGTGATAGTAGACCTGGATGGACTCTGCACTAAAGCAGATTTCGAAGTCATTGAAATTTTGGATGGCACAAAACCATACCCATCATTGATTGGTATGGATTGGGCATTTGACAACCAGGCCAGAATCAATTTGAAGACAAGAAATATGACATTTGAGTTAGGATAATACAGGGTCATCACACCATTAGATCCATCAGAAGGGGAAAGGTTTGTAGAACCTACTTGTTTGGACTTAGAGGAAATTGACCAGTTGTACAGAACAACTGTGCGTGATGAGGATTATGTAAACCCAACTGTAGACGGAATACTCAGTTGGCGGAGCATTACTTCATGTGCGACAGACTCAGACAACGGTTTGGAGAACTGGAAACAAAGGCTACATGAACTGTCCACGAGAAGATGTGCAAGAATAAACCACACAGTAAGATGGGTAGGCACAAAAATAAGGGAACCACCCAGTTTCCACTGAATAAATGATTTGGAAACATTCTTGGCACAGTACGAAGACAAAGTTTCAGAGAATCAGAGACTGTTAGCACTTGATCTAGAACTCAAGGCCACACTTTCACGATGGTGGGGTGCACACAAAGAGACAATCATAGATTGGTACCAATGTAAATGGCTACTCCGCATAAGGTTTGACACAGAACAGAAAAACAACAAGCAACAGAAGTATGATGGACAAGGGGCACCAGCGGAACACTTGGAGGAGTGTAGAATGCAGTGGAAAATGACACCCCCAGAGGAATGGCCTCATCATTTTATACACACCCTAGAGGGCATACCAGCGATTTGGTATACCGACCAAGAATTGCACAAAGGAACTATGACCTGGATGACATTGCAACAGAATTTTATAGTCACTTTCTCATTCGAGCATGAGAACCCCAACATAGATGTTTCTTTGAAACAGATAAGAGGAGTGATATTCATCAAAGAACCAGAAGTTGAACTTATCACAGAAGAACAACATCAGAACAAACAGATAGTTAAGGAATTGTTGTCATGTTACCATGTATAAGAGGAAGCACCGGATGAAGACGATCCAAGCGATATTCAGATTGAAGAAGAAGAAAGAGAAAGAGAAGTGGAAGGACCACCTATAGAATCAAAAGCTATTTCCACGCCGATCAAGGTAAAGAAAGTCAACATTGGGACAGTTGAGAATCCCAAAATGGCCAGCATTGGAGATTACTAGGATGAACAAATGGTAGAAATCATAACAAAGTTATTGCATGAGTACAACGACTTGTTTCCCATAACATTTATAGATATGAAGAGTATAGCAGGAGAGCTAGGAGAAATGAAGATACCACTCAGACCTGAAGTGAGATCGATCAGACAATGACCATATAGATTGAATCCGATATATAAGCAGAAAGTCAAAGCCGAGATCAACATGATCATCGAAGCTGAAATTATAGAACCAGTCGAAGAATCAAAATGGATAATCACGATGGTAGTACAGGACAAGAAACAAGGAGGGATCAGGATATGCGTTGACTTGAGGAAGTTGAATGATGGATGCCTACATGACCCATTCCCTACACCTTTCATGAATGAAGTGTTAGAAAACATAGGAGGACATGAAGCTTACTCATTCATTGATGGATTCTTAGGCTACCATCAGATCAAGATAGCACAGGAAGATGGAAACAAGACCACATTTGCGATAGAATGGGGATCCTACAAGTACAAAGTCATGTCCTTTGGATTGAGGAATGCACCAACAATATTTTCCAAAGTAGTCATCACTGCATTTAAGGAATTCATCCACCAGTTTCTCGAAGTATACATGGATGATTGGACAATCTATAGTTTGTTGAAAGAACATGTAGAATTCTTATGACTAATTTTAGAAATATGTAGACAGTGCCAGATATCACTGAACATAAAGAAATGCATATTCAGAACATCATTTGGGATACTATTGGGCCATATAGTATGCAAACAAGGATTACTCATAGATCCTACAAAGATCGCAGTAATTGTTAACTTACCACCACCAAAAATAGTCTGTCAACTAAGAGAAACATTGGGACACATAGGATACTACAGGAAATTTATCAAAGGATATGCACAGATTACTGCACCAATGGAAAAGTTTTCAAGGAAGGATACAAAGTTTCAATGGAACGACGAGTGTCAACATGGTTTGAATACTCTAAAGGAAAAGATGGTTACCACACCAATATTAGTATTTCCAGACAAGGAGAAGACATTCCACGTACATGTAGATGCATCAGCCATAGCACTTGGAGCTATCTTGGTGCAAACAAGAGCGAGAGACTTGGATCACCCGATAGCATTTGCGAACAGAAAATTATCATAATCAAAACAAAACTATAAAACTACAAAAAGGGAAGGCCTAGCTATGGTTTATGCACTGCAAAAGTTCAGACATTACATATTGGGGAAACACTTTAAGATGTTCACAAATCACTCAGCCCTGAAATACCTAGTCAATAAACTAGTGTTGGGGGGGAGAATTTTTCATTGGTTACTACTATTTCAAGAATTCGACTTTGAAGTAATAGTCAAGCTGGGAAAACTGAATGTAGGACATAACCACCTATCAAGAGTCACAAATGGAGAAGAACCTATGAATGTAGAAGACAACTTTCCATATGCATAGTTATTCTCAGTCCAGATCACTGATGAATATTTCACATATACCATTCAGTACGTGAGTATAGGTGTTGCACTGCAAGAATATAACACCGCACAGAAGAAAAACCTGGTAGTCTGCACCATCGATTATCAACTAATTGTAGGACAGTTATAAAAAATAGGCACAGATAGCATCTTACACAGATATGTGTTAGAACAAGAAAGACCAAGAGTGTTAATAGAAGCCCATGAGGGAATAGTAGGAGGACATTACGCAGGCAAAGCTACCATGCAGAAGGTATGTGCATAGGAATATGGTGGCCAACGATTCACAGAGACTCAAAGGAGTATTGTCAGAGATGTGATGTCTGTCAAAGGGTAGGTAAACCCAACAGAAGGGACGAGATGTCATTACGACCAAAAGTGACATTACAGGAATTTGATAAGTGGGAAATATATTTCATGGGACCAATCAACCCACCATAAAAAGGACAGGAGATAGGTACATTATCACCGCGATGGAGTACCTAACAAGATAAGTGGAAGTTGCACCAGTAAAGGATTGTAGTGCAGAAAAAACAACACACTTCTTATTTGAACAAGTAATCACTAGATTTGGATGCCCAAGAGTTTTGATGGGTGACCAAGGCATGCACTTTATAAACAACACCATCAACGTTATGACTGAAGAGTTTGAAGTCCATCATCAGACGAGCACACCATATCGCCCACAGGCAAATGGCACAGTGGAAGCATTCAACAAAATCCTAGAGAATGCGCTAACAAATATCTGTAACATCAACAGGGACGATTGGGACCCCAAAGTACCAGAAGTATTATGGGCATATAGGACTACGTGTAAAAATTTGACAGGGCAGATGCCATTTAAACTGGTCTATGGCCAAGAAGCAATGGTGCCATTAGAATTTTTAGTACCAAGCTTGCGTGTAGCAGAAATCACACACATGATAGAATGAGGTGCAGTTCAAGAGAGGCTAAACCAGCTAATGACAATGGAGGAAGACCAAATCTTAGCAGGATTTCACCAACAAGTTCAGAAAGGAAGGGACAAAGCTTGGCATGATAGACACATCAAGAAGAAAACTTTCAAGGAAGAAGATCTAGTATTAATGTATGACAACAAATCCTTTCAACACCCAAGAAAGCTTAGAATGCATTGGTTGGAAACATACGAAGTACAATCTATCACATATTGAGGAGTCATACAGTTGAGAGACCTATAAAACGAAAAACTCAGAGGGATGATCAATGGGAGCCGGTTGAAGTTGTATAAGGACAGGAAACCACCCACTGCGCAAAAAAAAAAGTGTTAAACAGTACCAAAAGAGGTAAAGTGTGCCGAAAGAGCACGCACACTTAGAAATACAAACTCAGCAAGGAGAAGGATAATGCCAACACACAAAGGAAAACAAGAGGGAAATGAAAAGACGGAAAAAACAATACGAAAAGATAAAATTAGGTGAAATTAAAGGATGGAAAGGACCTATGGGACGCTACATTAATCGTGCCATCTGGATCCAACAAGGAAGAGTAATGGAAAGTATGAAAGAACTAGAGGTGCATTGAACCCACAATTAAGAAAGTGTCCTCGACAAGATTCATGTGAAGCCCGTACGACACACAGATGCGGGAACAAAGAGTCCATTTCCAAAAGGAGAGCAGACAAAGAGTGATAGAGGTTAAGGATCACAGGACTGAGTTCAGAGAGGTCACAGAGACCATCCAAACTCAGCGAATTATTTGAAACTCACTGCCATGGCACCACCAAAGCAAGAAGAAGTAAGCCAGAGTGTCAGACCAACCAAAGTTCAAACTAGGTCACGGGTACAGTTGCAAGAAAGTGAACAACAGTCGTCGGAGATCATCAATGTCAACGAAATCCTATCTCCAGACACAACACCAAAGAACCCTACACCTATAGTGGAAGAAACCCAACATCTAGCACCGAAGGGTATGAATACAAGTAGACCGACAGAGGTACAGGAGCAACAGAACTAGGATGCAGAAGAACTAAAGGAGGCACAACCAGAGAACACCTAAGAAGATCTGAAAGTCAATGGAATGACGAAGAATCAGGAAGCAACAATTGAGTCGAACAAGTCTCAAACCACCATGACAGACCACCCACTGGAAGGAACATTCGAGGATGTCACAGGTTAGTCGGAATGGTATTTTAAAACACAACTAGAAGCCGTTGGAACCTCAATCCAACCAACACCACCACCGAATAAATACAAGTAGTAGGTACCTAGGTCACCTCGCAAGAAACCAGTCGCAACAATCATCCTACCATGTATATCATATGGGCTACGAGTGGAATCAGACTTGTTGGGACATAGTGAAAAGATAAAATACTCGAACCACGATGTAGCAGACGAAGACAAGTTTCTGGAATTTGCAAAGAGAGTGTACATGGATACGGTGGGCATAAATTTGGTTGGGGAACCAATCGATCAGCCACTTCGATGGGAAACAAGATTGGAGAAAACAAGAATCTTAGGACTATTGGATCTACCCCATTTTTGCCAATGTCAGTACGCAGGTGCATGCGTCAAACAACTGTTAGTAGTCACACATGGTGGAGACATCTGGTTGGACAAGCTCATCTCGATAGACGTAGAGCTTATTGAAAACATAACAGGATTTCCATCCCAGGGCATGGATCCCACGTATTTTATGGACGACAAATCCAAGGAGAAAGCGCTAGCGAAAGAAATGAAGAAGAAGTATGGTATCGACAGGGGCACAGAAGGGATCATTATCAAGAGGATCAATGATGTTGCAACACATATGGGTGCAAAAATCTTAGCTTGTAAGCTACTAAGAAAATGTCGCAGGGAGGAATTTCCAGTTGGAGTTGTTGCAGTTGCAACTTAGTGCACCGAGGGAACCGCAGTGAGCTAGGCACCATATCTCTTGAACTTATTCCTAGACCACTGCAAGGATGCACAGGATCTAGGAACAAAGTTTCACTATTCATGGCTAATCATGTTAATATCCTTTATGGGATGGAGAGAACCAAGGTATGTAACTTTTTGTACTAGACCCAAGATGAACCAGGGAGAGAGATACTTACTACTAAAATCCATGTCAGATGCTAAGCAAAAAAGGATGAATGGGTCCATATTTGAAGGATACCTACATGACCTGCAGGGAGCCATCTCCAATATGTGGAGGATCACACCACAGGCTATCGCGCGGTATAGGGACATCACCAAATTCAAAGCCACATGACACATAATGTGGATACATGCACGAAAGGATCCTGATAAACAATCACTACCACTGCATTATTGTATCACAGAGGGTGACATCAAAATAGTCATCAACGAATGGGATGACGAGTGGAATATTCAATTCCTCACCTAGGACTTGCCGGAAAGAACATCAGAAGAAGAGGCGGGATAGGGAGAAACACAGCTTCAGAAAATCCAAGTGCCCAAGAAATGAAGGACAAGCCACACAAAAAAAACACAGACAAACGAAGGAATAATGAAGATGGGGACCCAGAAGGGGAAAAAGAAGAATGTGTAGTCAACCAAAGAACAATAGAAACAAGTTGAGGCAGCACAAGGGACCACCCCAAGTCCCAACTCACAGGAACCAAGTGGGAATAAGAGGCCAACTACATAGATAGGAAGAGTGTGCAAGAAAACGAAGGCCCAAAGGACCGCCAGAATATATGATCACGGATGACGATGGAGAAATGATAGCCCAAATGGTCTAGGATTGTCTAGCCAAGGAATTTGACAATGTTGTGCACCACAAGGATAGGATTCAAGAGGAGATGGAAAACATGTGACAGTTCCTCAAACAAATTGGGGAAGCATAGACAATAAACAACATGGGAACGAAACCATCATTACTGCAGACAGAGGAAGGAGTGGAAGAAGAAGAACAAGATCCAGTACATACAATACTACAATAGAATGCAACATTCCACATCACAACCAGTATGATGTGCATGGATGATATCATGGGGCAGACACCCCTAAAGTACTTAAGAAAGATCCAATTGTTGTTGACGCGGATGCCATCTAGGGCACTTCACAAATTACAGGTCAGCGTAAACCACGAGGTACAGTCTCGTGCACGTAAAAACTTAGTCGAATTGAAACAAGAAACAGAGAAGTAGGGTGCACTAGAAATAGTCTATGAGAAGGATAAGTTCGATATCCAAGAGGAAAAGGAGCACAGGAAAGGATTGGAGCAGAAAGTGGTAGGAACTTATGATAAGATTCCAAAGATCGTGCAGGTGGATGAAGTCACAACAGAAGAAAATATTGATCAGATTGCGTAGGAAATTGATCAATACTAGAGGGAGATCGAGAATCTCCGAGAGCATCTCACACCCACTACTCCACCGATAGTGAAGGAGAAAAGAAAGAACGAAGAAATAGAACAACTACAGGAGATAGAGTGACAGGTTAGCATAGCATTTGACTTGTTCAAGAATGCAGCATAGCTTTGGACAAAGCTGGAGGACGAACATAAAATACATCAGTGGGACAAGGAAGAAGAAAGGATAATCATAGCTATCCAAGACCTCAAGCAAAGGCAGAAGACAATGTCCATCACATAGCGCATCAAAGGGGTGCAGGACATCAATAAATTGCAAGCAGAACTGACCACTATGCAAACACAGAAGAAGGAGCATCAGGCTCAAATGGAACCATTTCAAGAACGAGTAGCAGAAGTCCTAGCATAGACAGAGGAAGCCAAGATATAGATAGCACAGACCTAGGCAGAGTGCACATAACTGATCAGGGACAAAATTGCAGTCCACATAATACACACACTCAAGGAGAAGACTGTGCAGGCACAGTCACAGGAAATAGAGCTCAAGGAAAAGTTCAAAGAGGTCTCCAGGGAGATCAAAGAGTTGTGTAAGGTGGCTTAGAATGAGCCACATGTCAGTGTTGGGGGCCTATTGGAGGCAATACAAAGTGGAAAGAAAGATGATTTTGGGAAAGAAAGCATGCACAAGGAAAGCGATAGCTGGAAGGAAGCACAACACGCGCGCATGCAAGGAAGACCTAACGACGGTAGGGTTAGGGTTTTGGTAATGAATTGTAAAGGATGAAGAGCCAGAAAATGTATAAATATAGATACTTAGGTATCATATAAAAAGGGGGTTTTTCATTGTTTTTGTAAGGGTCAAAATACGATAGAGATAAGTTGGCATGGTAGAAAGAGTTGTTGTGGCAAACTACTATGTGATATTTTGCTATATGATATATTTTGTATAATTTGTTGAGATAGAGAGGAAGAAGGAGGGCATATATTGAGGGTTATATCGCAGGTTGTGGAGCTTGGTGCGATCTAATCTGCCTCATATAGATCTTACCTAACTGTGAAGGATTGTAAAGCGCATGACGTTGTAGATGCAGAACTAATATAATAAAGAGATAAGAGACAAATCTTTGTGGACATAGCCTGGGAGGGGATGAACCACGGTAACATCTGTATTATGTGATGAATGCATGCATATCTTTATTGTCTTCAACAATTATTATTATGTTTAATGAATTAGTTATTATATTTCCTGCTTATTCGTCAATAATAGTACATTGCGTTTACTAGTTATAGTAATGGTTCAATTCACAGTTCCCATATCTCGCACTCAATCCTAGGCTATAAACACCCGAGTCTTACAACCACCCATTAAAGCTATCTCAGGTCAGACTGCGCATCACATTCTATGTGCTGTGTTTCCTTCTGGTTTATCAGGAGGGTCGATAGTTTTAAAGGCTTTGTTGGAAACCTGAATAGACATGAATCCTGGGTCAATAAACTCAGACATAATAGAAGAATAGTAACCAACAAGTATGCATTTTAACATTATGATACTAATATAATAATAATCTATTTTTAAGGTCACGACCAAGACAAACACCAAATTGGTGTATGAGACCCCCTTATTTGTGGGACAAGGGACCCCTTCGCATAGAGATTTGACTCTACAGAGGTATACATACCCTACCCCCTCTGTATTTCAACCTATAACCTCCAAGGAGGAAACACATGTTCTTAACCATTAGGCTCACTCAAGTATTAAATAAAAAATATATATGTCAAGAAAAAAATAGATTAAATACAGTAAACAATTTTTTTTTTAAATTATATATTTGGAATTTTCATAGTCGACTCTATATGTGTTTGTAGTTTCATAGATGAAGGATTTGTGTAGCCTATAAAAAAAATGTCAAAAACACAATTATTGAGAGGTATTCAAAAAAATGTATGTTTTAATGTATTTGAAACCCACATACCCTTCACCTCCAAGTGGGGATATCAATGATATTATAGGATTTGAGCATTAAGTATGGGTACTAAGGTCCTTGACATGGTGAGGGAAGGAAACTTGGGCCTTAGGATGTAGAGGTTTCTTCTAATTATCAAGGTTCCTGGACCAACACCTCGAAACATCACACTTGGCATCCAGAGGGAATCCCCATCTTCCAAGTAGGGATACGTGCATCATTAGTATATTTTAAGCACTAGTTATGAGTCTTGAGACCCTTGACTTGGTCATGGGAGGAAATGAAGTGATTGGACCCTAAAGTACTATTTTTGGAATACATAGCCATGAAAAACAACTCAAACCACCACACAATACCTTTCAAGGTTATCCCTTCCTTTCACTAGGGATATGGGCACCATCAAGGGATTTTTAATACTAGGTACATGATTTTTTGGGCCCTATACATATTTGAATGAGGAAACCTAGGCCTTACATCACAAAGGAAACTTCTAAGAATCAAGGTTAAATGACATCTTGATCTAATACAAAAAACCTCTTAAGCATATCCTTACCATATGAGTGGTGATATTGATGATATTATGAATATTTTAGAACTAGGTACGGGCCTCAATGTATTGGATATGGTTGGGGGGGAAACCTAGGTCTTATGCTATACATGAATATTATATGAATTAAGAATCAATAAAAACACATGAATTATGAAGGGAATAACTAGCCTCTAAGTGAAGTTAAGTGGACCATTACAATTTTCAAGCATAATTTATTGTCAAGGGTTCCTCAAAATGGTGGCAGGAAGAAACCTACGATTTAGGCCTTTAAAGAAGATTTTATGCATCAAGGGCCAAGTTCCCACACATAAGACCTCCAAAGTGTATTATTTGCCTATTAGTGGGAATATTGGCATCATCTTGAGGTTTTTGGAGAAGTATACAGTATTGATATGAAGACTTGGACCAAGTCCAAGTGATGAAACTTGCTCAGTAGGTCTAAAACTTAGCTTCCATGTCTTAAGAGCCATCATTGATTCTTCTAACCATCATAGATGATCTCTCTATGGGATATTTTTCATTCAAGTTGCAATATAGACACCACTAGAAGGTTTTGAGCACCAAGTATAGGTCATTAGACAATAGACATGGTCAAGGGAGGAAAATTGAACCTTAGGAACTAAAGTAAGCTCCAAAGCATCCAAATCCAAGAAATATGCCTTGAACAACCACATCCAATGTATTGAGAGTATCATATCCCTATTAGTTGGGATATGGGAATCATTAGAAGGTTTTGAGATATAGGTATGAGTCACATTTCCTTGACCATGGTTGGGGGAGGAAAATCAAGCCTCAATCCATAAAGGTATCTTTTGAGGCCAAAGGGACACACATGACGACTTGAGCCGCTACATAGGACCTTTATATGTAATATTTGGCCTTTAAGAGGGGGAATGGACTCTATTGGAAGGTTTTTAGCACTAGATTTGTGTCATGGTACCTTTAACATGGTTGAGGGAGGAAACCCTAGCCTCAGGCCATAAAAAAATCTTTTAGGAATCTAGGGCCAATAATCATTGGACATCAGGTGGAGGTACGAAAGGACTTTAGGTGAGAATGAGCCCTAAACTTTAGAAGACCATAAATTTCGAACCAATACTCTAATTTTAGCGTAAATATAGTCATTGGAAAGATCTTGACAAGTAGATTCAACTTTTGAGTTTAGAATTGGATTTATAGGTACTGTCGGGAAGAAAATGTTACAAGAATATTTGAGAAATATTTACATCTCATCAACCTAATGACTATTATGGGATTGGGTGTGTTACACATGTATCACCCCACTTCCTATCACCCATATTTATATTTAAAATAAAAAAGGTGAACGGAAAAGTATATAAAATAAATAGGAAATTCAAAGCACTCTAATTAGTGTGGGAAGTACAAGCAAACTCGTTGGGGCTATGGATGATTGCTATTAGTAGGGCCATGGTTGTATTTTACTAAGACATATTTGTCGAGGCTATGGATTCTCACGCACTGTCAAGCACTGTCGGGTAATAAGGAGATGGGGAACAAAAGTATGAAAACATTGGTTAGTATAAAAGCTATATCCTTTTGACTTATTTGCTTGATCAATCAACACAAATTTTAAATTTAACTAACACAGTGAGCTCTATGGAAATAATAATGATTTATGAGTAATCGGGATTAATAACTTATTCTTTGCAGGAAGTGTAATAGATACACATAATTTTTAAAATCGTAGAAGCATAAGACTGATGTTTTATTTTTCAGATATAAAGGTTATCCTATAGAAGTAAGGGAAGAGATTAATGGTTCTCCCATTTTGTTTCCAATTGTTGTATCCTGAACAACAAACCCCCTATTATTTTATGATTCCTTCATTAAATAATGGGGACCCTTAAGGGTAGATATTAATAGTTATCCCAGTTAGTTGAAATTGTTGTAGCCTGCACAACAATGCCCTTATTATTTTATGACTCTTGAATTAAATAATGGGGAACCTTCATTTTTTCTCTTTGTTTTAATTGTTTATTTTTTGTCTCTCTAAATCTATAGATATTACATTTTGTTAAATATTGTTTGGTAAATTTTTATAGATTTTTATATGTTGTTTACAATTTTCTTTCAATGGTTTTCTTTTGAAATTATTTTTCCTAATATTTAATCCATTTTGACTTCTCATTTGCTTTGCAGAATGCCTAAAATCTATAAGGAAAATTCATTAAGAAGCATCTTGATCAATTACCAGTAGTCATTACATGAGTTAGTTGCATATCTTTGTTTCAACATCATGAATCTGTATCTGGATGTTAGTTAACCAGATTTATTTGAGGAGGGAGGATAATGGACTTGACATATCTGGATTTCGATAGAGCCTATTTGATTTTTATTTGAGTTCATCGGATGCCCATATGTCAAACAACCTGATATGAAATTTCTTTCCTTCAGTCTTTTTATTTAACACTAGGTAATCTATAATTTGAATATTTTGAAGGTATAATGTGGTTTATTCCATGTATCATGTGTTTGAGAGGTATGTTAATGTGGTAGGTGATATGAATTGATGATGTGTCCTTATGATTCCGAAATTTTAATATTTGTATTTAAAGTCAACTTAATTCAATGTCTTTTTACATTCCCTGAATCTTGGATACTGGATAAATCTTCCCTAAGAGGTTTCCATCCATATATAAAAGGAAGATAAGTACAAGTCATATGAGTTTTCCAGATCCTAGATACCAGATGTCATTCACTCACAATAGTATCCAGATCTGAAAACTTAACGATGAACATTACCATGGCCTTTTGGATGGTCCAGATTTTGGATACCTTTTCACATTTTATTTACATATAACATCTGAGCTAAGGCTTTTAGAGTTTTTCTCGAGTGACCGAGATATCTAGATAGCCAGATATCTAGACCTCTATGGTATATATCGATGTATCCACGTTAGCCACTAGTGTTTTAAGCAAAATCTGTCCATGAGGACGGATCCAACCTATCCGGCTGTGAAGCTGGTTACAGCCCCTTTGGTAGCTCGGCACGAGGCAAAGACTACCCGCACCTCAGGTGGTCCTTTGCCTGAGGCGGTAAAGAGGGGGAAGAAGAAAGGTGAAAGGCTTACAAAAAGTCATTCTCATGACCACCCACCCTGGGTGTTATCCTTCCTTAGCTTCCTGGATGGCCAAAATGGCCTGGGGGGTGAAAATTATGGACAACGAGACGAAAACAAGCTCACTGATTTTTAGGAAAAAAAACTAAATAAAGTGGACAGTGAGCTGTTCACTTCCTTAAAGTGTTGGAAACTGTCCCAGAATGGGTCGTCGGGGTAAACCGGTATCCTGGGTAAATAACCAATGAATGCTTTAAGTAAAAGGGTATGAAACAAGGTGAAAAGGGGGCTTAAAAGCTACAACCAAGTACCTTTAAATGGCTGTAAATTGTGAACAACAAGCTATTCGAAGCTTTCAAGGCAAGGAAACAAGCCCAAAATGACTTGATATCCCCCGGGGTGACCCGGGAAGTGATCCCAGAAGATTGTTAAATAAAAAAAGGGGTGTAAAAGTGGATGAACAACTTTGTAACAAGCTATTACAACTATGATATAAGGGAAAGTATTCACAACTTTAGTTTTGGTCCATGAGTGAAAAGGTGGACTGACGAAAGGTTGACTTTAAAAGTATTTTATTGGTCAATTTTTGTTTTTATCACATGCCTTGGCCACCACACTATTTTAAAGGTTATCCCAATCAGGAAAACACATCCTGGAACTGTGCCAACTAGTATAAGAAGAGTAGTCCTAGCAGTCCACGGTGGTTAGGTTGAAGAGTGCCCCATGGAGTTCAGAGAAGTAGGGGTTAGCCACTTCTTGTCACTAGTGCTTTCAGACTCTTAAAGATGCTCGGATGGAAGAAGTATACCTGCAAAAAGGAAGAGGATCGGGACCCCCCTAAAGAGGGTTTTTGCTGAGCTTACCCAAGCAGAGTAATATTCCAACTAAGCTAAGTTAATCAACTTATTGACCGTGTGGTACTGAGGAAAGACCACTCGACTTATACTATCTAGACAACTTCCGAGAGGATCCTGATGAAGACTCCCTGGATTTGACTCTTAATATTCTATGAAATTGAAATTGCATAAAATGAAACACCAGACCATCCACGTGGCGTGGTCACACCTTTCTTTCACAAGTGTTCCTCCTAGTTATTGAAATTGAAATATATCTTGAAACTATATACATAAAACAAGTAAATAGATAGATGACATATATGTCACGGCTAGATAATATGTGTATGTAAATATCTAAATAATATAAGTTTTTTGTTTTCTGTGTATGGGGCGGACCCCTGAATTGTTTTCAAGTCTTTTTTGCAGCGTTTTGCATATATTTAGCTTGTTGATTGTGCATGACCCCTTTTGGGGGTAACCACCTGTACATTAGTGAGTGAAAAAAGATACAATGAAAATGTCGCAAGATTAGATGATTACAACATACAATTACACCATTCGACCCAAAGGAATGGGTTGAGACTCTTTGCGAACGACTAAGCCACCATATGCATGAAATCCTCAACTAACTCCTTGTATGGGGATTGGAAATTTGGTGTTTGAAGTATAAAAGGTGTGATTGTTATCTACACAAGTATTAACCAGATTTTTAACGTGAATTCACAAGTGAACCATTCAAACTACTTACAGAAATCGAACATATAAACATTGATATGTATATCAGAAATTTTTGGATTGAGTGCAAGTGATAATTAAAGTATGTATGAGAGTGATTGGGTAAGATTTACCGATAGAAATGTGTGTTTTTCTTTGCCTCAAATAGGTCTCTAGGTGGTCCCCAACCGCTTAAGAGAGGCAGAATGGGTGACCGGTTGTATCCTTGCAGGCAAACAACGAAATTTTAGTATTTATGTATGGAAAAACTGAAATAAACATAACAAAAATTTACACATAAGAAATATATAACCGCCAACTAAGATGGTTGTCCCATGGGGGGAAATTGACCAAAATGATCCATTTTCCTATTTGGAACAACAAGGTTAATGGTAAGAAAACATAATAGAAACATACATGAATGAAAAGATAAAGAAAACAATTATGGACAGCCAGCTATGAGGTCTATTTAAGGGTTCTCCTAAGGGGCCCTAGGACTCCCAGCCACTAGCTAAGGCTGAAAACAATTGAATACTTTAGAAAATCTGCACTAAAACACATTAAACAAATTAAACCAAGTTGTTAGAAAACGAAAGTGAGCAAGTTAAACCCAAGGAAGCAACAACAAACACCTAGCTAACCAATCCCTCTTGGAAATAACTAACATATCAAACATTTACCCCTACCCCTCAACCCTTAACCAACAAATGATACATCCAACAACTAAAATTCAACAAGTACACACACACAAAGAGCCTTATAAATTTCAGCAGAGCTTTGTTACTATATCCATCCTTCTTTTTTACAATGCCAACCCTCTTATTTATAAAGGAGAGGTGAAGGCTTAGGGTTAGGTCACAAGACACTTGTCACCTTTGGAAAAGTGACAAGTGGACCAACCCTAAAGTATTTTTGTCATTTTTTACAAAAAGTAACCTTATCCAAAAAGGGAACTTTATCCAAAAAAGGGAACCTTATCCAAAAAGGGGATCAAATCAGATTTGACTTGACCCTTCAATTACATAATAATTACATGCCAAAAGTAAATCATACGAGAGTTTATATTACAAAAAGTCATTTTTCATAAAATGACAAAGCTTGATATGCCACATCATCATTTTCCTTGGGATTTGTGCCATCCCAAATGCTCTTTCACTGCTTCCATGTTTTGCAGTTGTAGGTGCTGTGTTTTATGATAGTATTCGGCCATCCATGGCTTTCGGATTCACCAGAATGAAGGCCCAAGGTGTGGGGAATTGTTGAGTTGCTTTGGACGGCAAAGGGACTTCGGGTTTTGGACATTGTAAGGAAATACCCACTGTGTAGACACTTTTCAGACCTGATTATCCCCCCCCTTTGCTACCTATAAGTTTCCCTTTGAGCTGGCTAACACGTGGCTTTGATTTGGGCTTGTTTCGATAGGAGGACCCCTTGGACCTAAACTTTGAGAGGCTCTTCCCCTATACCAAATAGTCCCAAATCTATTCTTTACTATGTCCATGCTTTACCTCTATCTGCTACCTTTCCTTTTCCTTTCATTTGGTGCAAATCCGACTTCAGATGAGTGAGATATGGCCCCGGGGAGGTATGCTGATGGAGCTGGCCAGTATACTGATCAGGGAAAGGATTTGAAATTAGGATGAAATTCTGGGTTGGACACCAGACTTAATAGGCTACAGGTCTGTATACTTGTAGCCAAAATGGGTTTCCCTCACCAGGCCCAATTTGACCTCAGAGACCCCCAATTAGGCCTCTTTCCGATGCATGCTTGTAGGGTCAAAACTGAGTCCCTGTCGCTCTGGGACATGTCACTGAAAATCTGGGCTGAATTTGTTGAGGCGAATGGCATGGGTGTATTCTAGACTTTTCCCCAGTCATTTCGACTATTCACGGGTGAAAATCTGCCTCAGTATGACAAAGTTATAGAATTAAAAGGTCGAGTGACCCTTGGGGGGGGGGGGAATTAAATTTTAACACATAGTTTAAAAACCATTTAAATTTTATTTATGTTTTAATAAAACATTACAAAAATTTAAAAACATAATTATAATTACAAATATAAAAATATATTTATAACCAAATTAAAATTTAAAAATAATATAATATAAAATTAAATTAAATTTAAAA
>JASDQU010437478.1:49930-69261 GCA_032191745.1 Picea mariana | reverse complement strand
CGCGACAGACAGACAGAGATTCCAACACCACCACTTTAATTTAACCCACTTGATTGGTTCATTAGCTCATCAGATGAGGTAGCGAGGTTACCACATCAGGCTCTGAAACAGGCTATGAAACTCGCTATTGATGATGCGATAGAATAAGCCATTGAATGAGTGATTGATGGATTTACAATCGATGAATAAGCCATTCCCGCCACCACTTATTCTAGTGGTGCTTTGTGCTTTGTTACTATTGATGCTACCTTCGCTTATACTCCTGATAGAACACTATTGATCCATTCATCAAACCCATATCCATCTCTTAATCCTTCAGTACCTCAGGCATCATTAAGTCTATTAAGAGTAGAGCCCAACACCCCAGGGATTATATCCTAAGATACCAGTAGAAGAGCAACTCGTACTTAAACCACCATCATCCATACATCTATCCATATTTGGTAGGCCAATCCTAAGTAGTAACCCATTTTATATACCTTTCTCCCTGCATCTTTACGAATGAGGAATTTCTTTCTTGCTCGACCATAGGGTTTTAACGCTCATCCATCATATGGGTGAGGGAAGGCAAGGAAGCACAAGCAGGCTCTTAATCAGTGGAGAGGATGCGCAAGCACGCTCGACCAACGGGAGAGGGTAGGATAGCATAATTACATATATAATAGCAGCATTGGCGAAGGATTGACCTTGTCAACTCGTATTGGAAAAKTCAATGAAAAGTCAATTCATTACCTTAGGAAAAGCCTGCCTAAGGTCCGGTGGGATGGAGTTATGTTTTTTCTTTGTTCTCTCTCTCTAGTTACTGAAATGATACGAGTCAATACTCAATACGTGAAGAAAAGAATGAGTGAGCAGCAGAGCCAGAGATGCCAGTTGAGGTAGGTATTGATGAAAGGAACGCCAAAAGAGGGAAGAATAAACGAAGAGAAGCCAAATCTGAAGAGAAAGACTATGGGGAGAAAAGAACTGACAAGACAGAAACCTTCTCGATATGCTGGAAGGTGTGAAATTAATAGGTGCTGGAGCAGATACAATTGCTTTAGTGGGAGCTGCTGCCGGTATTGGAAACACTCTTAGTTCCTTCTTAGAAAGGAAATAAGTAAGTGYTGGTCATTCTTGAGATATTTCATTACGTTCTATTATATACGTAATTACGTTCTCCTCGTCCGATGCGAACGAGCCATCTCCTCATCCCACTTATTTAAAGACCARCTAAGCATCACTGGCTTGGTCAGCCTTTACCTAACCAACTACCTGATACTATGTGGGCTCATCAAACAGCGCGAATTAGCTTGCTTTATGAATCCAGTCATGAATTATATATGTAATTATGCGTTCATTCATTATATATGTAATTACGCTATTTCAGAATATCTCGATTTGAATGCAGTTCTTCCTCACCCTCATGCTTCAGGTGAGCAATTCTTCCAGTCATTCATTATATATGTCATTAGGAAGGATTGCTCTTGTTCCTCTCCCTCCTGCGTCGGAAGAGCTTGTTCCTCTCCCTTATGGTCGAGCGACTACGTTCCTCTCCCTCCTACGTCGGAAGAGCTTGTTCTTCTCCCTTATGGTCGAGCGACTACGTTCCTCTCCCTTATAGAAGTACGGTAAGAAACATCTATGGAGTTGTGTCTGTCTTTGATAAAGCATAATTACATCTTATAAGAAAGAAAGCGTAATTACATATAATTCATGACTGGAAGAACAAAGAAGAACACACTTTTTCCTTGTCAACTCGTATTGGAAAAGTTCCAATTAGATCATATCGGAAAAGTCAATGAAAAGTCAATGAATTGACGACTATGGAGTTATGTTTTGTCTTTGTTCTCTCTCTCTAGTTACAGATATGTCATAATAAAATGAAACACCTGCCTCAGATCGACTCCCATATCATAGTCGCTCCAGTAATAAACTAGAAAATAAGGGGAGAAACGAGTTGAGATATCTCTCTCGAAAGTTCACTAATTCCTATTGGCAGGTTTCTTCTTATTAATGTTCCATTTGGAAAGGGGAGAACTCAATGATCATTCATTCACTGGAACCAGAAGTCAAGATCGTAGTAGAGAGGGATCCTGTCAAAACCTCTTTTGAAAAATGGGCCAAACTTGGGCATTTCTCAAAGACGCTAGCTAAAGGCCCTGATACTACCACTTGGATCTGGAATTTACATGCTGATGCTCACGATTTTTATAGTCATACTGATTATTTGGAAGATATTTCTGGCAAAGTATTTAGCGCTCATTTTGGTCAACTAGCCATCATCTTTATTTGGCTAAGTGGGATGTACTTTCACGGCGCTCGTTTCTCCAATTATGAAGCATGGCTGGGTGATCCCACTCACATAAAACCCAGTTCCCAAGTAGTTTGGCCAATAGTAGGTCAAGAAATATTGAATGGGGATGTAGGTGGAGGTTTTCGAGGGATACAAATAACCTCTGGGTTATTCCAAATTTGGCGAGCATCTGGAATAACCAGTGAATTGCAACTTTACTGCACTGCAATTGGTGCAGAGGGTTTCACAACTTTTTCTATAGCAATGTGAAGTTTTCGGTCCTACGCTTTAAGACTATGTGAGCTTAGAATATTTATATAATATAATATAGAAATAAATAGAGAGATAACTAGTAGATTAAGAGAGGAAGAGAATACAAGACTCCTTGTTATCTCCGTCCCCCTCCTATTGGGTTTGAAACCAGCTTGAACCTGTACGAGTCGTTGTTGCCAGCTACAGAATTGCTCCTACGATATTGGAATAGGATAGGTGCCCGCCCGCTTCTTTAGAGCAAGTAACATCTTCTACTAATGAATGTATCCAAACACCTTGAGCTCCTAAACATACTTGGATGCTCTCATAGATAATATAATGTAAGTGCCCTAAATAAGAAGAAGAATAAGAAGGAGTTACCATCTGTCCAAGCAAGTTGTTCCAATCTGTCCAAGCAAATAGTTCAGGCAGGTTTAAGCTTTTACCAAAGCTTGTTGGTCAGTTATAATTAGTTTGACCCATACTATCACTAGCTAGTTTTTGGGCTCGATCCCTCCCGTAATGTTTCAGAATGGTAAGAATATACTCGTATATTGGGCTGGTCATCATACCGACTAAGAGATGAGCATCCCTACCTCTTGACTGATTAGACTGAGGTGGTAATCCTCTTAACTATGGGCTGGTAAGCATTCCTCCCTCACTAGCTGGTTGTTGGGCTGGTAAGCCTCCTCGCTAGCTGGCTGGTAAGCATCCCTACGCTAGTTGTCGGGCTGGTAAGCATCTACTATTTGGCTTATCATTCTTATATGCTAGCTAACCCAAGTAGTTATCATCCAAGCTGGTCTAAGCAAGCATGTTGTCCAAGCTAACCTGGTCTACCCGAACCTTAGTCACTGGGTTGCGAAGCTGAACCTCGTGAACCATACCATTCGAAGCTGAACCTGGTCTACCTCAGGGACTCTCGCTAGCTAGTTGTTGGGCTGGTAAACCTCCTACTGCTACTTCCTGGGACTAAGACTTTCACTGGGACTAACCTACAAGCAAGTGACCTAACCCAAGCAATAGCTCACCGAATATAGGTTTTAAACCCTTCTAGCACTTATCGGAAACTCATTGAACCAATAAAACTAACGATCCAAGCAATCTCACCATCCAATAGATATTTTCGCGAGCTACCTCACCTACTATTTCTTCTCGCTCGCTACTGGAACTACTAATGCTAATCTCCAGGTTCATCTATCTGGGGACTACTTCTTTAGGGCACATTACTTCTTTATCTAAGCGAGCATTCCGTACAATTCCATACCTGTACCTAYGCCTGAATCTGCTCGATCTGGATCTGYGCCTTAAGACTCTGACACTGAGACTCGGTCAACGCGTGTTGCRCCTAGCTATTAAATTTGCACTCGACGAAATGGAATTAGTTCTGTATATGGTAGGGGGGTACARATTCTTCTAGTAAGCCAACGGTTGTTATGTTTGCTCATTGTACAATTGACAGGTATTGTGCGCACACAAAGATTGGATGGCAAGATGTAACTATAGGGCACCCCTAYCGTGTAATGTACCCATAACAGACAGGAAATGGTGCTTTTCCGCACACCCCTGTTTATCCTACTCAATGAATGGGATCGATGCCCCTAATGGGCTCTACCCCTGTAAGTTATGGAACCGGAGATATTTTCGCGAGCTACCTCACCTACTAGCTCTGGGAACGAATAACCGGTACTGCTACTACTCTCACCAATTCAATTGCTATTCTCGCGAGCTACCTCACCTACTATTGCTTCTCGCTAGCTACTGGATGGGTGAAGGAATGTACCCATGAGATCACTATGAATAAAATCCAATGGAGAGGAGGCCCTGTGAGCCTTCCCCTTCTTGAACTTCTCTTGAGGGTGATTTCCAAGGATGCATCCTTCACAAAACCCCTCAGAAAAATGGATATCAAGTAATTCAATGACCATCCCTTTCTTTCTAAGATGCTACATATACCAGAAGCTCAGGTGACCAAACATCTCGTTCCATAATCTACTATTATCATCAACATGTGTAAGTAGTACAAAGGACTTAGGTTCAATAAACTTAGAAAAAGTGTATAACCGTGATTGATGATTTACCTCCCCGATAACAGCCTTGGAGTTGGATTGCATGTCAAATATAGACACATAGTCTGGTGTAAACTCCACCTTTTTTCTTGATCTTGAGTGTGTAATCTGATACACCGGGAGTAGATTCATAGAAAGTTTTGGAACATATAGAACATTCTAAAAAATTCCATGATATTCCACTCTTCCTTTTTTGGAGACCTTGATTGGAGATTCATCCCCCATGAGGATAGGAGAACCATTTCATGAAGTCAAAGAAGATAATATATCCGATGTGGAAGACATATGGTGGGATGCACCTAAATCCACAATCTAGGCATCAGGTGAAGAGTGAACACCAACTAATGCATCATGATATTTTCTCTTCTTATTGGAACCCTCAGGAATTTGATCCCCAAGGTTGTTCTTTTGAATAATCTAAGTCATAAGCTATATTTTCTTCTTCATGCATGCAAATTATGGATGGAATCCTTGATTACATTAGTTACACTTTTGTCGTTTCTTCCCTTTTCCACTTTTGGATACTGGGGAGTCATTGAAGGGTTTGGAGTACCATTCCTTATTTTCTTCTGCATGCACATTTTATTTGTCTTTCTTTTTGGGTTTCTAATGTTGAGAAATACTTCCATCGTGTGCAGTGAGTGCATGAGCATTGGAGTTTTTCATCACACCCATCTTGATGAGTTTATCCTACTCCTGAATCAGGGCCTCAATGAAGGTATCCAAAGAGGGCATAGTCCAAGATTCTCTTGCAGTCAACCTCTGAGTGTGGAAAGTAGAAACAAAATTTGAATAATTCAAACCAAGTTTTGACAAAATGGTGAGAATCATTCGCTTTTCCTCCTTTTATTTATCAACCCCGCAAGCCTTGAGTTGCAACAACAAATCCTTGTACCTTGTGAAGAAATCATGGATGTTTTAAAAAAACACTGGATCTAATTCAAGTAATTCCACCTGGATCATGTGGCCTCTCATATCATATTTTTTTCTAAAGATTCCTTCCATGGTGTTCCAAATCACGTTTCTAGCTTTGCAAGAAGATACATGAAACAACAACTTAAGGGATATGTGGATGCATAGGGCTCCATAATCCTCATCCATTCTATTGAGGTATTTGTATTTTTCGATGGCTAATGTGGGTTTTGTTTCCATATATATGGTCAACCTATAAAATCCTCTACCTTTGAGAAAAAATTCCATCTTTTTCTTCCATTCAAAGTAGTTGTATGTGGTGAGAATTGTAGATGGAGGAGATTTTATTCTTCTTGTGCTCTTCAATATTCAATACCTACAAATAAAAATGTTGGTGCACCTTTTTCCTAGAAGACTATGGGATATGATACCATTCATAATGCAATGAGTACATGTACAAGAGATCTAGCTAAAAAAATAATGAACACAACTTGCAAAACAAAGAAGACGAGAGAAAAACTAGAGATAAGAGAATAATAATTGTAGTAACCAAATGAATGAATAATAATTTACACATGATATAATCTATATAACTTAACTAATTCACACTGGAAGAGAAGCCAATGCTTCATATTGGTGGTATAGAGTGATTTGGACACACATAGGCAATGGGTGGAGTTAATTGCCACCTAGTCCTAGTTAACTAGTCATGTAGTCTTGAATTGACTCAGTCATACATGTGGAAGTGAGAGAAACACATGCAACTACTGGTTATAAAAATGAGGTTTCCATACATGAGTGACTTCTACTAGTGTAACAAAGTGTAACCAACTCTAAAATGAAGAGAATATTCTCCTAGAATGTAGGAGACGTTCCTAAAGAATAGGAGACCCTCAATAATGACTAATAGAAATAGGAAAATAAGGAAAAGTATCCTAGGTGTGTGTAATATCTCTAGAAATACATATAAAATAACACAAGGGGTAGTAGTCCCATAATTAAACATGCATATAACAAACTTTATAAAAACCATGAATACAAATACCCAAGAAAATAGAAAACAAACATTATTCATATAAACCCTTTGCATAGTGGAATAAACATAATAACATAACATAAAAATTATCTATTTATAAAACTTAACCAAGTGGTTGAGTACGAAGGATGAATCTCCCAACCATAGGAGTTGTTTTTCATTTTATATCAACAACATGCCACTCCTAAGTTGATGCTATGAGTCCACAAGGAGGTATGGCTCTCTTGGTTGTCCATTGTCCACACTGAGTATCCCAAAACCCAGGTTCTACTCCAACAATAGTTCCAATCCATCAGCTCTCTTCCCCACAACTTACACAACCCAAGGAATATACACCCTTCAATTCTCTTAGTCCATTAGGTTGTACCATTCATTTATCAAGGCTTCTCGTGCACTCGATTGGATAGGAATCTCTCCGTTGGGGACTCTAGGAACTCTCAACTTCTCTAGGAGTGTGTTGGGCTCTAAAGATGTCCTAAAACAACCTTAGTTTAACATTAATTTATCAACCCGAGGATTCATCTTTTATTTCAAAATATCGACAAAGTCTATGCAGATAACTGTAGAGGCTAAAATCGTGTAGTCAAAGAAAATCTGAGTTTATCAACAATCAAGTTCCTCACACATTCATTAAAATTCTAAAGCTAAGATCTCAACAAAATTATAATCTGATTTATAACATGTTGTGAATTAAAGGCATTTAACTAAATTGTTGAATTGATCTAACTAAGAAGTTGTAATTGAATTTATGAAATTACTTAATAAATTGATCTATCAATGACTATTTAATCTGCTGGAAAGAACAACTAAGTATTGTAAATTGAAAAAGAACAACAAATGTAATTTAAACGAAAGGAACAACAAATGCTAAATTAAGTGAAAGGAACAAAAAATGATAACTTAATAAAAGGAACAACATATGCGGAAATGAGAGGAAATGTTGATCAACAAACTACATCAATGAGAAATGGAACAAAAATCGGTAACATTCAATTGAAACATCTATCTTTTGTAATCAAACAGCACAACTAATCTATAAAAACATCAACACACTCATGCATTTATATTAACTGTTGAAAAAGAGATTTAAATCACAGAAATGAAATCAAATCGATACAATTACAGATTGAGACAGTAACTCCTTCAGACTAGGCCCTTGGTCTTCATAAGCACTGTTGTTAGAAACTTAGTATGCAAAAATGGTGAAAATGCCCAAAGCTTCTATTAATTCCATAACTGGTACAACACTTACAAAAGACTACTTGTACAGATCAATTCTGAGTTCTGAATGCTTGGATAAATTTCTTATATGTCTTTCTATGATTCATTACCCTCTATTTATTACAATGATATGGGTAAATTAAGCCATCCTGAGGATCGAGAGATCCTCATGATTGCTTTTACTATTTATAAAGTTTACAAAATAGAGAGTCAATATTTCTCAAAACTGCTTCGTGCTTAATCTATTCATATTCCAATAGTCTACGCCTCTTCAAAATATTTGAGTTTAATGATATTCTCTTATTCTTGCAATAAAATCAAACAATTCCAACCGAATTTTAGAATTTATCTAATATCACTCAATAATATTTCTAGAAGACTTTTTAATCATTTTGTATCCGAATTATCTCTAATTAATAGAAAGGTCAATCAATATTATATCATAAACCATGGGAATAAGGAGGACATTTGTACCTTTTATTGACTCAACATACCCCCCAACTTACTTTCTTGCATGTCCTCATGCAAGCAAAGAGTTTACATGTAAAACATTGAGGCTGAGAGGAGGAAAGGTCTGTTCACTAGGTCTCCTAAACCCACTAATACTTCTAAGCTCTTCAAAAGCAGCTTCTTCCTTCTTCCTATTGATCTGATAATCACTCTGGTAACCTTTTGGAGGATACCAAACAATAGGAGAACTATATCTGCACCCAATCCAGGCAGGTCCTTCATCCAGGATCATTTTGGCATATCTCTCCAACCTGAAGGTAGCTGCATGAACGTTTTTGAAGAAAAAAGGTTCCCTATTATTGACTTCATCTGGGGAGGCATCCCATCTTAGTTTGGAAGAAACAATAGATTCTGATTTAAGATCCCTAAAATATGGTATACCTGAACGTACAACCTATTGGTGGATAGGGTCTAAGGATTCTACAACCTTTTCCCTTTTCATGAATGTTTTGTGCTGCATAATGGATGGAAAGTATTTAAGAGGTTCTCCTCTGATCCATAGGTCTAGTCCAGTATCCCTTTTCATAAAAACTTTGTGTGATTTATCCCACCTAGTTTGGTTCTTGGTAAAATACAAAAATGCTTGAAACTATATGTCCCCAATGAAAGGATTAGTTGTTTTCTCCCATGATGAAGTTGTGCAGGTATAGCTCACATAGAAAGTATTGCACCCCTTCTTGTTGTTATCTAAATCATGAAACAAACTCAGAAATAGTGGTTAACTCAATTGGTTTTCCTTCTATTATACATTTTATCCTTAGCAACAAATTATGTTCCAATAAAAATAAGGTGTAATTGGTAGCAGGATCCCTACAGGCTACTATATCAGAATAGACAGAGTAAATTTCTTTGATTTGCTCCAAAGTTTTTTCTAACTGGCCCTGTACTTTCTTCACCTTCCCTTGAGATATTCTTAACTCATCAAAAGTCTCGTTCTCTGTTGCTAACATAGATTTAAGTTGTTTGACAACTCTGTGATGCTCTGCCATGGTTACCATTTCATGTCTTCTTTGATTCAGGGCTTGCTGGGATTGCATCAGTTTTGCCTCCAACCTACTAATAATAGCATCTTGTTGAGGGGACTAAAATTCTTCCTCAGTCTGAGCAATTGCCTCTTCTGTGACTGGGGCATATGTCTGGGTCTCTGCATCCATTGTCTCTAAAGGAGCAGGAAAATATGTAGGAAGCACTTCCTCAGGTTGGGTAGTTGTTTTTTTTGTTGTTGGAATCTTTGTTTGAGTTTCCATTTCATGTGTTTCCAAAGAAATCACTTATTCATTTTGAACAACTGCTTCCTCTATTGTTGGAAACTCTGTTTGAGCTTCCATCTCTGTTGTTTCTTCAGGGGCATGCAAATCTTTCTATGTTCGAACAGAACTTGTATGGACTGTCCTCCTAAGAAGTGTGTTCCTTCCCTGTATTCTAGGCCTTTTGGATTTCTTCCTTTCATAGGCCTTATCAGCTTGCTCCAATTTTTTCCTTAATTATTTAATTATTTCTTTGAGTCTACCAACTTTCTACTTTAGTACTTTAATTTTTTTAACTCTTCTCCTCAAAAGCTTGTTTTCCTGTTTCATTTATTTTATTTTATTGTGGCCTTTTCCTATTCTTTTCTGTTTATGAGGAATGTCAAGGTTTTCCTCACTTTGATCAACTAATGAATGTTCCCCTATTTCCTCTGTGTTCTCTCTCTATTCTATAGGGTTGTTTACCTCAATATGAGGTTCTGGATTTTCTGTATCTCTAGGGAATGTCATCTCAATGCCAGGGCGGTCTAAAGAAGGGTTTGGAGAGGAAGATAGTTCTTGGTGTACTTCAGACCTTCTTTTGTCTTTGGTGATTTATGTCCCTAAGTTCACCAGTACTTGATCCATCTCTATCTCATAAATTTTGAAGAACTGTTCTATAAGGATTTCAAGTGATGGCTGTGTATTTTCCTGTAAGGGATGTTCTGTCTGTTCAATTTCTTGAATATTTTCCTATGAGGGTTGTTCTACCTGTACCATTTCCTGGGTTTCTCTAGGTTGTGTTATCCTTTTACTTCTTCTTCTTTTCACAATGGACTTTTCAGGAACATCAATTGTCCTTTTTCTCTTTGTCTTTGATGTTTCTTCCTGTTAGATGGGGTCTGCTTCAATTTCAGGCTGGGGTGATGGAACTTCCATTTGGGCACTATCTCTTCCTACCTGGGATGTCTCAATTTCAGGCTAGGGTAATGGAACTTCCAATTGGGCACTGCCTCCTTCTTCCTGAGTTGTCTCAATTCTCTATGAGGGGGTTCCCTGGTGGATTTCAGGTTGTTCGATTTGTAGGGGCCTATCAGCCTCCATTAGATCACCCCAATTTATTTGAGTTTGGATCAGGGCCCTGTTTACTATTAAATTTACTAGTCCATGGTGACTAATTATGGTGACAAGGTCCTTAGCCTTCTGAGTTGTTGCAACAACTTCATGTAACATGGCATTTAGAAAAAATAGCAAATTTATTACTAAACTTTGTTTTAGAGCTTCTAACAATTTGAGGTGGTGCGATCGCACCACATCCTACCTCCCATAATAGGTTATATACCTTTGTGTTACTCCTTCCATCTCCCTCCATGGCTCACTGAGAGAAGTGCAGTTGAGTCCCTTCCCCTTTTTATCGAGTTCTTCTCCAGGTTCTATGAAACATTCCACAACCTCCTTGAGCATTGTATACTTCCCCGTCCACTGTATGCCTTCATTGGGGAGGCCTATAAACCCCACTATAATTTCCTCAGTGACTGGAATTTGTATGTCTCATATCATATAGACGCATCTCTGCAAGTTCTAGAAAAAATCTAGCATGATGTTTGTGTCATATCCCTGCAATTTGGTGAAATATTATGTCCACCCCAGACGATGTAAAATTTCTCTTGGCTGGTCGGCTACCTGTAGTAATGTGGGCTCTTGACATACACTTCAACCACCCATTGCTTATGTGAATAGGTGAAGACAACTATCATTCCCTGTTGTGGCTTAGTTCGACCATATTTGGAAACAATATTACCAGAAATAGAAAATATCGTAGAACAACAAGTGTATATAAAAATGTGAGTTTTCCCATTTATTACAATTATTATGATCTATCTGAAAATGTGCAGAATATATTCCCCCTCATAAATGGAAAGGTCGACCTTGACCGTCAAAATGTATGAGTGTAATAATGGAAGGTAGTTCAAGAGAGGAGTGATTACTACATCGTCGCTGCCACTGGGAAAACAATCATTAATATCCTTCAAAAACACTTTAACGGTAATTATGAAAAATCATCACTTTGTGTGGGAAATTCAAATTGACATACCTATGTTAAAAAATGTTTAAGGAAAAAGATTCTGAATAATTTTTAAATTTGTTCATGTATTTTAAAAATTTTCCACATATCATAACGTTGTAACTCGCCCTTGTTATTGGATATAACTGGAATGATATCCTTGTTTTTAGGAAAGGAAATATAGGAACACACAAAAAAAACTTGGCATATTAAAGATAAACTTTGATACAACAGGTAGAGCCACTACTGCCAGCAGGCATCCATAGCCCTGACAGAGTTTCCTTATAACCCATAGATGAGCCCATATCCTTAATAAATAGTTTGAATCGTCTTTTCCCAAAAAGACCACTCTCGTGGTTTAGTATCCAGATAACAATAATGTCACTCACTAGATCGTAACTTAAGTGAACAAGTTGGCTCGTGATGAGACCTCTTGTCCTTTGAAGAAAAAAAAGCCAAAGGCCATTTCCCTGGTGTGGTATCCATATTGGGAATCTCACTTATGTTATTATCTTATAATCGTGGTAGGTTGGCTCATGATGAGACCCCCTATCCTTTGTGGGATAATTTTACTACTTTACTTATATTTAATTTTTTTTTTGTTTCCATTTATTTTAGGTTCTATCAAGGGAGGCTCATCTACTCCTTAAGAGTGGGGGATGACATAAGAAGTTTAAGAATTCTAAGTAAAAAAACAAAATGTTCTTTAGACTCCTTATTATGATATGATGGAAAATTATCATTCAAGTATATGTATATATATAGGGGAAATAAATGAATTATGGTGGTTAATGGATTATGAACAATTTTTAAGATAATTCAGGGAAATTAATCCAAAAACAATTCTATAAGGTATGCTAGATAATCCACACAAAAATGACAAATCGTTACTTATGATTATTAGAAGTAGTGTTGATGAAAATGAATTAGTGAAGGTCATACCCACAGGAGTGACTGACGTAATAATCGTATGCTTGTTCATGAGAAGATAACCGTGACTTTTGAGAGAAAGGAACAACAAGAAGGAAAGACATATAAGGAACAACAATTGTTCCTTCCGAATGAACAACTCTATTCACAAAGGGAATGGAAATCATGACAAAGGAAACACCAGTTGTAACAAAGGGAATGGAATTCGTTACTTTCAAATGGATGAAACTACTCGTGAAGGGAACAAAAATCATACAAAGGGAATGACAGTTGTCCGTTCGAAATAAACAACAATAATGTGCAAAGGGAACAACAATAACATGAAGGGAACGACAGTTTTTCCATTCAAAATGAACGAAAACTATGTGCAAAGGGAACAACAATCGCACGAAGGGAATGACAGTTGTTCCGTTCCAACTGGATGACAATGATGATGTTCAAATTTTTAACTGTCTAATTAAGTGATTGTAAATCTCCCACAGTCATTTTTGTTTTGGTGAATCTAGGATTGATTATTCAACAACTAAATTCATTCAATTTTTATGGGTAGGTTTACTCAATAATCGAAGGATGGTTTTCTAATTTCATTCATTCATTATAGTTGTCTGAATTGCTAATTTCATTCATTCATGTCATTGTTGATTTCCCTAATGGTTTTCTAATGTCATTCATTCATTACATGACATGTTCATTCTTTGTGAAAACAAGGTTTATATTTACTGGGTTTTTATAGGAACAAAAAAGAGTGCTAATTATATTCATTTACAAACATATTTTCTAGTTCTTATTTTCTCAAGTGACTTTCCTAAAAAGAAAAAAAAACTAAAAAATTAATCAAACCTGTGAATAAATCTATATACAATATGTACAGTGTTGATAAAAATCATCATTTTATGAAGTTGAGGTTGCTAGGTTACATTTCGATCCAGCTAAAATATGAACAGTAGGGTCCTTACTTACTTCTTGGAAAAAAGATTCTTTTGAAAGCAACTGATGGTAGAGTCATAACCTGTGTCCATTTACCAGAAAAGGAGATCCCTATCCATCGATGGTGACTAAGGTAGCAGTGTCATTATCATGAACTTCATGGATTTTGTATGGTCTGAGCCACCTTGTCTGTAATTTTCCAGGAAAATCCTAAAATATGGAATCATAGAAAAGCACCCAATCACCTTTCTGGAAGGATTTCTTCTTGATATGTTTATCATGCCAGCTAGCTCTTTGTTGCTGGATAACAGTTGTGTGTTGTAGGGAGAACATGCGTGCTTTGTCTAACTCATTGAGCTGTTGTAAGCATTGTTTATGTGCTTCTGTAAGATTCAGTTCAATCTCCTGGGCCATCCTTAGAGTCTTGATCTCAAATTCAATTGGGAATATGGGTTCTTTGCCATAGACTAGATGATAAGGAGAGTAGCCATTAGTGTTATTCCATGTCGTGCGATAGGCCCATAAGGAATTTGGAAGCTCGTCTGCCCAATTCTAACTGTTTGTTGAGACTACTTTTGTCAAAATTGCCTCCGAGACTTTATTGGTACTTTCTACTTGTTTGTTTTCATGTGGGTGATAGGGGGAAGTAACTTTGTGTTTAATATGGGGTAAAATCATGAAGCTGGGTAACACTTTTTCTTGTTTTATGACAAAAAAAACTGTATTTTCACAAATTCTTCAACTTCTGGCATACAAAAGTATTTTTTTTATTTAGAATTTCACTTTATAGTAAAAACAAAACTTGTAAATAATTTTGTTATCTTTCCAATGACTATTTTTTAATTTTTTTTAATCAAGATTTGATATGTCAATTTGACAATTGTTTAACAGTATGTTCGTTAAATACGAAATGAATGATAATGAGTTATTGTTTTCCACAACAATGTATCTGTTATTAAAATTATGTTTTTAAGAAATGAAATATACAACAACAATCTACAGAGACTCTATTTTATTATGACTATAATTTTGAATCTAATGGATGAATATTATAATTTATAGAATTTTTTTAAGTTGACCAAGTTGAAAATGTTGCATATTTTAAACACGTGTTTTTCTACAACATGTATCTATCTTAATTTTTACTTAAAAGTAAAATCTAAAAATACCCTTTTGACGAGAACATTTTAACAATTATGAATATAATTTTTCCATAATTTTCCGTTGTGTATTTTTAGAGATACGTTTTTTTCATTTCACTGAATCATAATCTCACCTAAAAACATTATGCAGTGATTTTTTTATAAAATTAAATAAAATTAGATAAAAACAATGAAAATGAAAACAAATTATACCCAATGAAAGTAAATTCAATTTTAAAAATGTTGGTATCAATTATCAAACTAAATTCTGAGTATTTGTAGGAGTTCGCTACCTCCAAAGATGAAGTAAGATGGAGAGAATTTGCAGTTTCCTGCAAACATTCCCATTTTCAAGTTTTCGGCCGAAATATTCTTTCGGTCGAAACCTAGTTTTTAACGGAATCCGTTAAAAATAAACGTTTCGGCCGAAAATTATTTCGGCCGAAATATTCTTACCGCGGGAAAATAATTCATTCAAAAAACATTGTACATGAATTTTGACGGCACCGTTAAATTTGACGTGAAAATTTTCGGCCGAAAAATATTTCGGCAGAAAGTAACATTTGTTTGGCCGAAAAATTGCCGCTAGAAATTTTGGAGACCTGATTGTCACGAAAGTGTTACCCAGCTTCATGATTTTACCCTATGATAATTGCGCAGGGTGGTTGTGATTCTATGGATTGTAAATTGTGACCCTCCGTTAGTGATTACTTCCTTGGGTAATCCATAGCATACAAATAATTCGAAAATAAATTTAATGTCTTCTTCCTCCGTTGCGTTTGAAAAGGATACTGCCTCTACCCATTTGGTCGTATAGTCAGTTGCAACTAAAATATAAGCCTTCTAATTTGATTTTGGATTGAAGGGGCCAAAAAAATCCAATGCCCATCTTTCAAAAGGTTCTGTGACTATTTGTGCTTGCAAGGGAATTTCATCATCTTGGCCGGGTCAACCCATCCTTTGACAATTATCGCAGGCCTATACATACTTCTTCGCATCCTTAAATACTGAGGGCCAATCATAGCCCATCTATAAAATCTTATGCCCAGTTCTGCGTTCTAAAAAATGTCTGCCACGGGGCTCATCATAACCCTCCTTCAAAACATCATAAATTTCATCATCCCTTACACATATTCATATCTAGATTTCAGCCCCTATGTGGAAGAGATATCCACCAATCCAAGTGAATTGTGCACTACGTTGGACAATTAGTTTCCTTTCCCTCGGTGATAGATGTGTTGGTAGTTTCCTAGATTCTAGATAATTAGCCACATTAGCGTACCATGATTTTTTAATACTAACAACGAACATCTGTTCGTCTAGAAATTGGTCTTCCACTAATCATCTATCTTGGGTATGAGGGACAAGAAATTTGTGACAAGATTCTCTCTTCTGGGCCGATCCTTGATGGTGATGTTGAATTCATGCAATAGTAAAAACCATCGAGTAACCCATCCATTAGTGATTGGTTTGTTAGCTATATATTTAATAGGAGAATGATCAGTATACAAAATAACTGGATACCCTGTTATATAATGGAAAAATTTATTAATAACATGTATAACGGCTAAAAATTCTCTTTTTGTTACTGTGTAATTTAATTCAGCAGGAGTGATATTTTTTCTAATAAAATAAATAGCATAAGGTTTATTTTCTTCTTCCTGTCCAAGGACAACACCTATGAAAATATCCAATGCATCTGTAGAAATATGAAATGGAAATTTCCAGTTTGGTCCTCTCAGCACGGGTGTTGTTGAGACCATCCTTTTAAGTCCTACAAATGCAACATCACACTTGTTAGACCATTGAAATTTCGTATTACCAATTAAAGCATGTAAAGGTGCAGTTTTTCTTGAATTTTTTTCTATGAATCTACGGTAGTATCCAACAGTGGCAAGGAAACTACGTACCTCCGTTTGTGTATGGGGTGTAAGAAGATTAAGGACTACCTCTATATTTGTTGGGTCTACCTTTATTCCCTCTGCAGAAACATAGTGTCCTAGTACCACACCTTCGGTGATCATCATATGAAATTTTTCATGACTCAAACACAGCCTAGTAGCAATGCATCGTTCCAGTACATTCTCTAGATTTCTCAAAGCTTGATCAAAATTAGTACCATAAGGGGTGAAATCGTCCATGTAAACTTCAAGTCCTTCATTAATCAGATAAGAAAATATGCTCAGAATGTCCCTCTGGAATGTGGCTGGAGCATTACATAATCTAAAGTGAAATACTCTATATGCAAAGGTACCCCAGGGACATGTAAATATAGTTTTGTCTTGGTCTTCCAAAGCAATCTAGATCTGATTATAGCCACTAAAACCATATAGGAAGGAGAAGAATTTCTTCCCTGCTAAAGTGTCAAGAACTTGATCAATAAAGGGTAAGGGAAAGCAGTCCTTCTGGGTAGCTTTGTTGAGTTCTCTGCAGTCTACACAGATTCACCATTTTCCATTCTTCTTGGGAACGATTACTAGTGGGGGAAACCCACCGACTATCTAAGATAGGATATATTAAATCAACATCCAACAGTTTTTGTGACTCTTCTTTAAAAACATCCCTAAGATGAGGGTTCAATCTTTGTTGGGGATGTCATATGGGTCGGGCATATTTCTCAATATAGATATGATGTGTACAGAGTTGGGGATCGATGCCCTTCATGTTAGGATATTCCCAAGAAAATTCCTGTTGATATTTAGAAAGGATTGTTATCACTGAAATTTTGTCCACACATGGCGACAAGAACTCCACATCGTCAAAACATCAATGAAGTCATTCATGGCACTGAATTAATTTCACAGCATTCCAGAAGGGTCAAAAACTATACAAAGTAACCAAAAATTGAAGGGCGCTTTACAGTAGTTTGGTGCACGCACACATGTGCATGCCAGAAACGTAATATGCACGCATGCGCGCACGACGTGGGATTTTTAGCGCAAAAACCCACGCACCTGCTAAAACGACGCATTTATTGAATTGGNGGGCGCTTTACAGTAGTTTGGTGCACGCACACATGTGCATGCCAGAAACGTAATATGCACGCATGCGCGCACGACGTGGGATTGTTAGCGCAAAAACCCACGCACCTGCTAAAACGACGCATTTATTGAATTGGTCGGCCTCCCAACCACTTATGGACCAGCTCCCAATATGATTTGACTCCCAAATCCGAGATGAATCCGCAGGGTAGGCGGGTTAAAGACCTAATGAAGCCCTAAAGAGCCCCTTTTCACACTTTGAAGGGGTTACATAATCACTCGATGATCTGCTATAAAAATCCATGAAGAAGCATCATTTTCTCAAGGAATTTCATGTATTGTTATGCTGCTAAGATTGTCAAGGACTCATTCTTTGACAATAACACATCGGCAACATTTCATAGAGCCATTCACCTCTCCATTGAGTGGATGTGCTGGGAGTTCTTTCACTATCATTCTCATTTCTTCGCATTGTAAGGAGAGCAAGTTTGTGAGGGCCTCAAGAGCCTTCCTTTGGGGGAAGAAGGAACCACTGTTCTCTTCCTTCATTGTGTTTTGATTTCATCAATTGACCAGCTCAAAACCATTGGTGATATCGGTCTTTTTTTTGTTTGTTGTTTCTTTATCCATATGCTCACAGTTTTAGCTTGTTTTAATTTGATTCTTGCTTACCATCTTGTCTTGTATTCTCTAACCTTTCCTTTCATAGCTGTCATGCTTTGCAAGACCCAACAAGGCATGTAAGCACCCTCGATTTTCTCACCAGGTGACGAATTGGGTGCAAACAGACTGGCGACTCCACTGGGGAGTAGGTATCAATTCCTCCCTCATTTGGGTTTATTTTTCTTTCCTTTTGGTTTTATTAACTTGCAAGGACACAAACCGGCCTCTGCCGACCTACTAACCATTGAATTCATAGGAGAATTGAGAGAAATCCATCCGGATTTTCTTTCTCGGTCACTTGTCACAGGCACGCGGGTATTCCACTCCACAGACGCGCATCTTGCGCGCATGCGCCTGCACAATGTTCTCTATCTGTGCGCATGCGCTTTAGTTCTCAATTCTGTCAGCGCGCAGGCACAATATGCGCCACTGTCTACACTAAAGGCCGTGCATCTGAACTAAATTTCTCATTGTAAGGTTTTTTGGATGTGGGGAAAGTCATTTTCCTTCTCAAGAATGATGTTATGCATGCTCTAAATACTGTACCACTTAGACCCCTCAACTTATAAAGGGGATATTCAAACAAACATAAGCACTTAGGTGGATAAAAATCATTTTCCCTTATTTTCTTTTTTCCACATGGATGGATTTCTTTGATTTATAATCTAAGGAACACATCAATTTTAATCACATCTAAATCACATTTGGTACTCGAAGTTGGAGTATAAATCCTTGAGTATACTCTTCTCTTGCGCAATCAAGCGATCTTGAGAATCAGAAAGAGATTGTGAAAACAATCTCATCTCCCTTAACAAAATTTCAAAACTTTTAGGAGAGGACAACGGCCCTTTCGGGACCCCTCTTAGCTTCATTTTTCAAACACATTCTTGTAATGGGCCCATACATGCCCACATGTCAACAAAGCTAGGATAGTGTTTGAATTTCTACTTTCTTAGATCAAAAAACTAGGAGAGTTTAAAGTTTTGTAACGGGCCCACACATGCCCACATGTTCAATCTAGGATAGTTTCATGCTTTTTCTAGATTAACTCACACATAGGGAGTTAAAGGATAGTAATGGACCACATGTCCACATGCTAGTTTCCTAGGGCTTTTAAAATTC
>JASDQU010437478.1:1842-18552 GCA_032191745.1 Picea mariana | reverse complement strand
AGGTGAAAGAGCTTCAAAGTTTTTATGTATGTAATTCCAGAACTTAGATGAATAAGTAGAAATAGAAATTTCTATACCTAATTACCTTTTCCCTTACCTTTGCTTGGACTTGATTTTTCCCTTGAAGTTTTGATGCATGGAGGCAAGAGATGTTCTATATTGGATCTGATATTATATTTCAAGATATTCTGCCATAGTGCTCTTTGTTGTCCTGAAGTTTGACTTGGCTTCGTTGCTAGCCCTGTTGGCTCTGAATCTCAGCTGATAGGTAAGCAACCATCTCGTGACTATTTAGAACTACCTCCAAGTCATGGTTTGTCCTTAGATAGCGGTAACCTTGCAAAGCTATAAATTTTCTATAGGAATATGTAGTCGCTCAAGAAATATATAGTTGCTACGGAATCTTTGATTACATGTAACCATGATTTGGATCCCCTTGCATTTTGTTGAAGTTGGAAAGGGAATTATGAACCAAACTTGACTCTGACGAAAACTTTTATTATTGATGTTGATTTCTTATTGTTAAATCAAAAACTGTTGTTGATTGTTGTGAAATCTGGAATTATAGAAGAATGATATGGAACTTCAAATTGTTGATGATGAATTGTGTTGAAAAATTGTTGATGATGAACGAAATTCTTTCATTTATGCTATGAAAAATTATGTTGATGCTCTGCATACTAGATTTGAAAATAAGTTAACACCTATCAGTTTCTCAAAAAACTTTTACAAGGGAATACTAGTAGCTACCGAAAAAATCTATAACTACTTAAAGTCCAAAAACTGCAGGGATTATCTTAATCTGGATATCCTCATGCGGATAAATTTGAACAATAATCTCCATAATTGAACTAAATTGATCTATAACTACCCTTTTTTCCATATCTATCTGAAAGAAGATCTAAAATGTTGCGAATAAGATTCTAAAATTATGAACAGGAACTGAAAAATCTTGGTCTTTCTAAAGACTATTGAAAGATTTATCTCTGAAAACACTATACTGCAATTTTGAAAATTTGAAGACTTCTAAAATCTCTGAAATTTTAATCCAAAGCAATGAAGAGAAAATTATGTATACTAGATTCTTATAGGAACTGATCTGCAAATTAATTCCCTGCAACTTTGTTTGGAAAAGAGACTCTCCTTGCCGAAGTAAAAATCAAATTCTGGAACACTGAAATGCTCTGAAAGTTTGTTGTTCTACTCGAACCTTGAAACTTGGACTTCTCTTCAAAACAAAAAATCTACTGCAAGAACAGAAAGTCTGCTGCAAAAATGAAGTATCATCTACAAGTACAACAAACAATATATAAACAAGTTTTCAATCTAATTTGCTTATCAATAATAGGGAAATTAAGAAGACGAACAACTTCACACTTTGCATTGATCTGAGGAGTTAATACCATGAATATGTAACAAGAGAGGTAATGATAAAGGGAAAAAAGGATGGATTAGACAGTCAAAGTAGGATGATTAACCATGTAAAAATTCTTCAAAATGGAGACCCAACATTTTCTATCTTCTCCCCCACACTTGAGTATTTGTATGTCCTCGTGAAACTAGATGTCTGAGCTATGTAGATTTGAGCTGCCAAAATTTGTGATCCCAAAAAATGTCTTTATATACCTGTCCAATAGCTATAATTGTTCTAGTTCATCTTTTACCCCTTTGTTGGTCTTCTTCTGCAAACGAATAGATGTCGATGGCACTATCTCTGGTTGCAAAGATGTAATAAAATTCATATCATCTAAGCCTTGATATTTCTTTATTGGACTCTTGTTTAATGGTATTCAGATCTAATTATAAAGGATATCTCTAAAAATCTCTTGATCACATTGCTAATGAAGGATGAGATGACATATTAGAGGATACGAATGGTTAGGGAATTGATTAGATAGAGATTATGCATGTATGTGGGTTACCATATGAAATTAGGATTGAAATGAGGAAACATGAAGGAATCATAATGGTTATCACAAGGATTTGAGAAAACAAATATCAAGTTGTTCTTCCTAAGTCTCCCATGTTTGATAAAACAAATCAAATTTAAAAACTTGTTTACCTCACTTTACCTAAACTGATTTATGTATGAATTGATGATCAAAAGTTGTTGGAAATGTACATGTTGGATCTCTATAAATTTTCATCCGATGGATTTTGTTGTTGGTATTTGGTACAGGATATGGAACTAGATGTGTTGCTGAAATTGAAGGTCTAGAGTTGATTTTGAATCTAAAACTTTGCTTTGTTTATCATACTTGTTGGACATATCAAATAAGAAATACTATTGGAATGAAAATAACAACCATGAATAACTTTGAACCTATGCTACATGGAAATCTCACTGAAATTGTTGCCAAAACAAAAAGATATGCTACAGAAATAAAGGACTTCCTATTTTTGAAACAAGCCTTGTTTGACATTCCCTTTTTATTTAAAAGATATGAAGAGACTACAAGTTGTTGTATAACATGAAATTATAAAGTATTCAAGTGTTCCCGGACCTGTGGTACAATTCTTGTCGTGCAAATGAATGTGCCAAAGTCGAGCATGGGAAGAAATCGTCGAATTACCGAGCATTGATGTATGTCATTAACCAACTCAAAATCACTCACCATTGATGAAAATGAGTGTTGAGGTACCTTAATGCATTATGATATGTATGAATAGAGGTGTTGAAGTTGAGTCAGCTGCAAAATCTGATAGTCAAGAGACATTAATGTATTCTCACTACTGTGAGCAAGGAAATCTTCCATTGATGTATGAAAGCTCCAAGACACTATAAAATCTCTTATCTTGATCCCAGATAAGATGTTGAGGTCGATGAGACAAGATCTCTTATTGGAAGCAGGGCATTAGGAAATCCCACATCATCTAACTCAAGCATCAAACGAAATAATTTGAGGAACTATAAGTGAAAGAATTGAACCAACAACTGTATGCAAAACTTTGTTGTGAATCTTGCCTCCTAGAAACCTAGTTTTCAAGAAAGGTTTGTGTCCAACTACACCAAAATCCTGGTTTTCACAGTTGGAATTATTTTTATCTTTGCTATTTTATTGATTTATTTATTTTTCTACCTTATCCTATTCTACTTTGAAAAGGAAACATTTTGTCAAGTGTAGGAATATTTCCAATGCATCCATTTGCATAACAGGATCTCAAGTAGACACATATTCAAATTCAAAAAGTGTACCTTTATACATGCTAGGATATGAGGAACCAATTGCTATGATTGATATGGTGCCGAGAAATGTTGAATAATGGAGGAATATTGGTGATTGCTGATTGTTTGGAACAAGGTTTCAATGTAGTCATTGTTCCTTTGGCTTTCTTGTGTATTGGAAATGGGTTGCATGTCTCCCTTTGTCATACAACAAAGTTCTTATGAAATCTTCCCACTGCAATCATGAATGCACAAGGGATCTGATGATAAGTATGCAATAAATTCTTCGATCTCTGGTTCTAGTGTGTGCTCTCCATTAAATGTTTCCCATGGCTCTTTGCTCTCCTCTGGGTGCTTACAAGGATTATTAGAAAAAACCTCTAAATCTTCCTCTGATGGAAGTTGTAAATGGATCTTTTTCTCTTCTATTACTCTCTAAGATGCATATATGTTTATGATTGCTATTATGATCTATTCATCCTAAGATGTATATATGTTTCCAATTAGTATCAGGATTTGAGAGATTTCTTGGAGTAGCATTTCCTTCGTTATTCAACAAATTCTTGAGCGTATTTTAGTTCTCCATGTTGGTCTAGAGCTCTTGTTCACAGATGGCTTAGTGTATGGGGGTTCCTACAACAACCAAAAATAATCAAAACTTTTATACTTTTTGAATGTAATCTAAAAAAATGAAACACACCACATATTGAATACCTCATGCTAATAAGACTTTGTTGTCACCATGTTATCATTTGCATAAGGCTAATCAAGGAAACAAATTGTACCAACATGACAAGGTCTTAGAGAAACTCAAATGTATGTAACGGGTTGTTACACTATGCTGACGCCCATAAGCGCAACGTAATACCCATGCCCGCAAATGGGTTGCAATGCCTTGTTATTTATATACATATATATATATATATAATAATATACTAGATAGGTGGGACCCCCTTGTTTAAATCATGGTGAAAAAGAAACGCTTCTCTGAATTGCACACATAGCAACCTTACAAAGCATATTACAGTTTGAGAAAAACATAGGAATTCGAACAAGTTTTCACATGCAATCAATGATGATAAGGGCTGGCAATTTAAAAGTCAAAGGCAAGTTTTGAAGTGACAAGCACTTTGGTTATAATTGTTATACATCTATGATTAAAATTTGAACTTCAACTCACACACACATTGGTTATGACATATTTCATTCATCGCATATTGTGTTATGGTATTGGTTATGTTTGGTGGACAATAATTATGGTTTATGCAATTGTTTTGAGGTCAATTCGATCCTTACAATTTGGAGCTTGTTAGAAATGAATATGGGACATGTTATGTTATGGTGTTGGTATAAAACTATGGTATAGGAGGGTTTTCTCTTCAATTTGGAAAAATGGAAGTGACAGGTGGGATTTGTGTATAGTTGATTAATGCAAATGATGAAGGTTTGCATGCGCTCCATCCTAGTTATGGTTGATAGAAATTAATAAGAGGGTGGAGAAGCGACATGCATTTACTGCACATCGTTCTTGCCCCACCTCGATCTCACCACCCTCACCTTGTCACACATTTTTGGTTGCTCTGGTTAGTTTTCCCCCATTTCGCTCGGCCGTTGGGAGAATAATGGTGATCTTTGTTTTTTTCAGCGCTTTCCTCAGAGGCATGGTGACTCTCGCCCTTCCATTCTATTGAGGGGTCCTAAATCCCTTTAACTCAACAGTAGGAACCAAACCTGCCACCGAGGCCCAATTAGACTCTACAGCGTTTAATGGTTCTCCAGATTGCGATCTGTCCAATTAATCGATGGGCTTTACGTTTTCTTGTGAAAGATTCTCCTTCAGTTTGGACATTCTCTTTTTGTATTTTCTCTTATAGGTGGGACCAATACAAGATAAAATCCGGTATAAATCAACTAGGTAACAAAATGGAAAAAAGTTTAATTACTGGAGGAGGCTGAGCTTGGGATAACCCTTTCACTCTAGCATGTAGACAACAAATCTCCACCACAAGCCTAGTAATAATACATTAACCTGCTGGTGTTCCAATTATTGACTGAGGTGCGATTATCAAAAGAAAACACATATGCAATAAACGATGGCAAGAAAAATAATTCTCTTAACTCTAATCATCAATCAAATAATAACACAACGATTTAATTTTCATCATAAAAGATAAGAACTGTAAAACATTGAATCAAATAACTTATCAACAGATTTAGAAGCCATTACTTGTTACAACATCCATTCATGAGATGAAATCAGAAATAATTCGTCTCCACATCCAATCATACACACATGTGATGAAAAGCACAAACTTGTCTTTGGTCCTAGACAAGAATTCTCAATTAAGGCAGCTCTGAAATAGTTCTTTACAAAATCCAAAAATGAGAGTCTTTGCAACATCCATCGACCTCTTTCTAACAGGTCGACCCTGCTACTTATAACATACTTTAAACTAAAAATAACTATTAAAGTGCAGCTAAGTAAAACAAAAACTCGCTACATGGAACTTTCTTCTATCAGTATTCAAAGAGTCGTCAAATGATCTCATTTAAGTGGATGACTTTTCTCGTACTCTGACCATTTGATGAAGAGATCCTCCCATGTGTTAGCATACATGAATCTATGTTGTTCCATTGGGGCTGAAAGAATCTCTCTTATCTCTACTGCTTCTATCTGATACTTGACTATTCTGGCACTTAACTGTTGCAACATGGCTCGAGATTTGATCGGGTTCTCCATGAACTGTTGCACTTGTCCTAGCACCATGCATGCCACCTTTGCTACTTCAGTAGCCCGTGATGAGTCTTGTTCGGCATGTGATTTGACTATGTCGCGCAAGTCGACAAAGTCATCTGGTGTGCCGGATTCGGGGAGGCAGATGTCTCTCATTGCCCGGTTGATCTTGGTCCAGCTTTTCTCGCACTTGGCCCATTTCTCTTGGATTTCCCGATGAGATTCCTGAGCCATTTTTACCCAATATTTGGTCAATTTCCTTATGCGGTCGATGCTACTTTCGTTTAGCACCCGGATGTCGTGCTCTTCAATGTCTCAGCCTTGTTGCACCGCACTAATATAGTTGATCCTTTCCACGGCTTGGTGTGCTTTCTCGTACCACCTCTCCATATCCTTGCATGTTTCCAGTGCCATGAGGGTGTCTTCTTGAAGCTCGGATATCCTTGTAGTGAATAGGTGTCATTCATCTTTAAATTTGTTGTAGGCCTCCTTGAATTCACTCCTTAAGAACATCGCAGCCTGTGTGGTGTCCTAGTAATATTTTTCCAAGTCGTGCAAATGTTCCAATTCTTTCAAAGCAACAACCAGCTCCTCTTCATCCCTTTTTTCTTTGTCCAGGGTGGCATCTGTGAATGCCATCCTTGCGCCTTGGATGTCTTGGCATGCTCTCTATTGATCAGATTTTCCTCTCTGGTGATAAGGATGGAGCGATCTAGAGTGATCCTCCTCTTCTTGGTGGTTCTCTACACGATAACTTTCCTTTTTTGGTCATAAGCGATGGCATGTATGTCAACGACTTCATCCACGGGTTCAGGAATTTGTTGATCTCCCCAAGTGAGCATATTTCCCAGGCTCCCGATGGTATATATTTGTTCAAGACTGGGTTCTTGAACTTGATCCATGTTTTCAGAAGGTTCGGCTTATGTTTTTCGCTCATCGGGAAGTTGAGTACCGATTGAAATTGAGGCGTCGGGGGTGTGCTCGATTCTTACTTGATAATCGGCCCTTGAGACATTGATTTCTTGCCGTGGAGCTTATTCCTTTTTTTCGTCCGACCCTGGTTCATCCTTCGGACTATCTGCTCGGGTCTCTAGTGCATCGGGCAACTCAGTGTCTAAGACACTCTCGACCTCTTGTTCATTATGTGGAAGGCCCCGCATTTGAGCGTTGGGAGCTAGGGAATATGTCTTCTCTGGCTCATTTTCCTCTATGATCTGTACAGGGGTCACCAGGGATACCTTCGGGCTCTCTTCATCATCATAGATGTTTATTAATTCGCGGAGGGGGTTTGGTGCACTTTCTCTCCTTGATGTTTTGACTGTCTTCGGCTGAGCTGAAACACCTCCCGGTGATCCGGCCTATGGCGTTGTGATTTTAGGGTTGTCTAACCGGGCGATTTCATCATTGTCTATTAGTTCAAGGCCACTTGGGCCTATCTGGATTTCATCTAGGTTGTCGATAGGGGACCCTGTCATTTCTGTGAGGTCTGGGTCGTCTTCCAGCTGGTCAACTATTTGTTGCGCCTGTTCTATCATGAGCAACCCCCTTTCCCACGCATCCTGCATCACAGGGAAACCTTTATACTGCACCGGAGCTACCAAGGGAACCTCTGTTGCTTCTGCCGCTATCAGTTCTTCCCTGGCTCTAAGGGCCTCTTGATTTGATTTCTCTATGGTCGTCACCAGTTCATCCAGGCTCATGGCCCTGAATCTAGTCATTTTGGGGTCGACCATCCTTGCCACCACCTCATGCCAGTCTTAGGCATTTTCTGTGAAGACTTCATCTTCAAATTTGTCGTGGGTGTGTGGCCAGCAGGACGACACTTGCGAAGCATGTTTCAAGACCAGACCCTTCAGATCGTGCTTGCAGAACCGACATGTCTGGAATCTGAACTCTAGTTGGCTTAGCCCTTCTTGTTTAGCATGAGCCATGTCCTTCACCATGTAGAAACCTATATGGAAACCATAAGGTATGAACGCTCGCTTCTTGTCCTTGACCAGGGTGGCGTTGTAACCTTGTAGGATGGTCTGGTAGCATATCTCTCCCACTACAATCCGGTCAAAGACATGCGCTGGTAGGATATGTGGTGCTCCGGTGGCCCTGAACACCCTGATGTAGGTGTCGCGCTCATCCAGGTACCAGTGGCCTACCTTTGATATCATCTTTTTGGCCGCAGCCGATAATCTCAGGCATTCTTTCTTAAAAAGAATGAATTCATCGCAAATGAGGGAGTAAGATTTCTTGTACCTGTTCTCCCATAGGATGCTGAAATATATATGGACCAGGAGCTCTGAAACGTGCCAGCTCAGGTTCATGCCAACAAAAATGTTTCTGGCGCACATGACATCAAGTAAATATGAAGCCATGTAGAAGGTTGGTGTCTCTCATTCTTTCGGCATCTGAGCATGTTGTATGCAGATGCTTAGTTGCTTAGAAATGATCACTCTGTAGTTGAAGCCGCTCCCTGAAATTGCCACTGTGTAAGTTAAGGGCATCCATGCCTTTGAAAATATCGAGCAGTCCTTCTCTCCATATAATCGACAGATGAGAGCCATCAAGTAGATGTATGGATCTCTTAAGTTGGTCGTCTGGTACCAGCCAATGCTCCGGTTGGTGTATTTCTTGTCTTCCCTCCACCATGAGGACATCACCCGACTGGTGTCATGGCGATTGTAGAAATTAATGACAAAATTTGTATTCAGCCACTCCTCGGGGTCTCAGAGTTTGTAGTATTTATGGACCTCTACCAGAAGGAACACCCCGACACACCCTCCATTGTCATCATTGATGAAACACTTATGTGTGTCTGTGTGGTTGATGAGCCACTTTAGAAGTTCTATACAGGGAAAAACATGGGTCGTACGCGCCACCATATGCAAGTATGACCGTCGGATATTCGGGAACACCTCGTCGTCGAGCGCTCTCACATCCAGGTCACTATGTGGGATACATTCCGAGTATTCCTCCTGACTGATCTTTTTAAAGAGCTCTCCCCAATGTGGGAGTGTCTCCTTTGTTCTCGTGCTTGCCTCTATAACTCTAAAGGCTGTAGGTTGGATGAAAGCCTTCTTCGTCGATGTTTTGATGACAGGCTCTGGTCTTGGTGTGTATTCCATTTGTCTTGCGACCCCTGGAGAGGAGCCTTCACGTCACTCTTGTTCTTTCAGCTTCGGTGCCCTCAACGATCATCTAGTGGTTGGATTTCTTGGAGGCATTGTTTCTGTAATCAAAATAAACCTTCAGAGACTGTGTAAAACAAAAAATCGGATAAAAATATATGAAGTGTAACATGTAAAATCCAAAGACTTGGATACATACCTATAAATCCTTCTAAACCTGGTTATTTGATACTCACGGAATCTCTCCAGCTTCGAATTGCTCGTCTCGTTTCTTCGGATGCTCTGAATTTCCTTGCGTGCAAAATGATTATGACTTCTTCTTCTAAGACAAGGTAACAATGCTCTTCATAATTCTTGTACATACCATGTTTTCTGTACATATCTTGCATATTTATTTCTTAGAAGATAATATGTTCAAAGAGAAACTATACTTATGGAAGAACAACAAGACAAGGACTGCTATCACTATGACGATAAGACAAGTTGCAAGATAAGCCGAAATTAGAATCAATCTTGAAGAAACCTAGAAGAAGTAAAGACAAAAAGAAGTCAAAAATCAAGAGGAAATTGGAAAAGGATTTGTGACACTTTGCAGAAGGCAATAAGGATGCAGCCGAAAGCATGGACTCTCCTAGATGGAGAGAGACGATTATATATTTCCAGAATAAGAGAATGCATCCATGCATGAAGCAAGGATTAGGAGGGAGCTAATCCTAAATAATATGATCCATTGAAGATGATGAAGTATCTATCCATGATAGCAACCTGAAAAGCATCACGTGTTCAGTTTGACTTTAGAAGAAGTCTTCTTTGAAAAGAAGCCTTAAAGTATTCTTGGTTATCCATCCACATACATGATCCTATGATGAAAGAAAGAAGTGGAATATTTAAGGCATGGAATCTATAAGAAACTCCATGGACCCAAGAGCTAAAGAAAAACATGAGAAAGAACATGAAGATTCCAAGAAAGAAAGAAAAGACAGAACAACCAATCATTATATCAAGAACCAAAAGATTACTAGCCTGATATGAACCCACTAAAAGCAATCAAGTAGAGGAACTGAAAGTTGTGATGAAGAACAATGTATGAAATACTTATGAATGTAAGCATTGCGAGATCCAAAACTATAAGTTCTTCCATATGGAGGGAGAAGACTATGATAATTGCTTGTTCCAGTAAACCAGACTTACCTCTACATGACCCAGCATATCGTCCACAATATCCATGGGTTGGAATTTACATGTAGAACAACCTCAAGGCTTTAAGGTATACCAGAAGGAGACTCTTGTATGCAGATGGAAGAAGATCTTGTATGGATTCAAACAACTTGGTAGAGAACCTCCAATGCACAGCAAAAGCATGGTGAAAACCTTCTATATTATATCAGAATGGTTACTCAGAACTCCAGAATGATGGATTTCCAATCCATGACAAAGATCCCATGATGACAGAAGAAGTGCAACATGTATATGTTCCAGTTTGAGCCATGCCACGATGATATGAGCTAGCAGGAAACAAAATAGCTGAATTCAACTATGATATGCTATAATGATCAAAGTTATATGAAGCCTTTAGAGAATACCAGTGTTCCAGAAAGACCAAAGTACATTGAGATCAAGCATTACATTCTCAGTGATGAAGTCCAGAAAAGAGAAGTGGTTCTCCAATATATATCTCAACAGATGAGCAAATAAAGCAGACATTTTGGTAAAGCCTCTGTCCAAGATGAAAGAGTTTGCGTACTTAAGATGAAGCTCGTGGAAATGACCTCCTTATTGAAAAAGGAAGAAGATGACTCCCAAGGTGTGAGGGAGCACTAATGTGTTATTGACTTATGGACAATCATTTTTCAGTTCGAAAAATAGTCCAGGATGAGCAGTTCCTTTCCAGTTCGAAAAGTGGTTTGAGATTTCTGACGGACATGCATTTTCCAGTTCAGAAAATGGTCCAGATCGAACGATCATTTTTGTAATGAAAATGGTTCGATGGATTTTTGATGTACCATAGATAGCGATTACCCTTGCGGTTAATATAGGGAATGGTCTAGGACAGTCTCTCTTCTTGACGGTCACTCTTAGTAGTGGTCAAGAAGATTGGTCTGCCTCGTCGGACAATCATTCTTTCGAAGCTCATAGTTGTGAGCAGTTTTGAAGAATGGTCTATTTTGGAGGTTGGTGCAGGACAGACATTTCCTTTGGAAATGGCTTGGACAATCATTCCCTGAGGCAGATTAATAATTTCCATGTTGCACTTTGTTTAGTGCCGGAGGAATGGCCCGGATAGGCGAATGGTCCAGGTTCAACAATCAAGGACAGACATTCCCTAGGGCAAATTCATTCTCTCCAGGTTGCACTTTGTTTAGTGTCGGAGGAATGGCCCAGATAGGTGAATGGTCCGGGTTCAGAAATCGGGACAATTATACTTCCTTGCTTGAGAAGAATAGTCCAGATATCTCATCATTGATGTTCTACTTTCTGAGGGCAAATGCTCTTCCAGACCTCACAGATGTGAGTGGAAGAATGGCCCAAATGATTCAGTTTATATCATAACAATGTTTTATTTCCAGGTTGATATCAGATGATTGTTATGGAGACTGTATGTCTCCAGATAGTAGATATATACTATTGTGGTGGATGTGTTTCACTGATTGTGACTATACGTCATTGATCAAGTATCTGTGTGCTACTTAGTGTGGCAGTCTACATTTATTCTTCTAGGACATATGACCGGATTATAAGAAGGGCTCTTGTGTCACTCTGTTGAGTGAGTGACTTATCCAGCATCATGTCTGATTACTCAAATGGAGTATGGTTTCGAAGAGATGATGCAGCTGATGACACTGATAGTGATGATGGTGCTCATGATCTGGTCATGATATAGTCTATATGACTATGTTGATGCTACCAAGTGAATGGTATGTTTGTGCTCAAGACCATTACCTTTAATACCTCCCTAGCTAGGAGAGAGTGTTGATATTATGGTAGCTACGGGAGGTATTTACCTCCACGTGTAAACCTGACAAGAATAGAATATTCTGGGAAGCAATAAGAAACCCTCATTAGTTGACTAATAACCCTAGAAGACAAGTCAGCTCAAGAGGATAACTTGTATCATGTTATTAGCCTCCAAGAGAAGAAGTAGGCAAAAGGAAAATATTATATACTAAGTAAACAGGCACCCAGAATGAGAAGTCGGCCCTGGCGGTTTGCCAGATTTAGTATAAATATAGGAGGCCAGTCTTCATTTTGGTAGGCATTCTCAGAATTGTAGAAGAATCACTTGTGTGCACTGCAGTTGGCCAGATTGTAAGCAAGTTTGGAGGAGAGATGTCATTGCAGTTGCAGCTGCTGCAGCTAGCAAATTTCGGTTTTGGCTTGGACTATCTTTTGGTTATGGTTTGGACTCTCTGATCAACTCTTGCTTGCTACGTTATCCTTGGAGAAAGGTGTGCCACCCTTTGTTTGGCAATCTAGCCTAGGGTTTACTTCCATTATGATTCTCTATCAAGGTTAAGGTGCTTGGGGGTGGCTTTGACCTATGGTTGGGTGAAAATAGTGATATTGTCTATGGTTAAACGAGCACATCCACAATATTCTAACACGGGGTTAATGTGGTCTATCGGTGATTTTAAATGGTTGTTTTGATTGGCGCACGAGGTAGCAACTAATGCAGGATTTGGTATTAATTATCCATTTAAATGCTCAAAATCTAATCGTATCTAATGTTAAAACGTCCCATCGTGTCGCTTTCACAGTGGGTGGTTCGGGGATCGGGGATGCACTATGAACATTTCCGTCATTGTCCCTTGCATAAGCTTCAATACCAATCAATCTCATCGTACAATGTTGTCATGGCAAAGCTGACTCAAAGGTGTGACTTGGTCCTAGGGAATCAAGAATGACTCAGGGGTAAAACTAGACCGTACGGTTCTTCAATCTGGCAAAGACACATGGCGTTAAAGACCAATGACCTAATTCACGTGTATTAATCGGATTCGGGGCTTTCATTAAGTTATTTGTTTTAAAACATACCTTAGCTTGACGATGCCAAAAAGTATATAGGATCAACGATCGACGATAAACCTATCACGTGTTTTTCAATGGATTAGCCTCCTCAAAGAAGTCTCGATGCCAAAATGCATCGGGGATCAGCAATCGGGAGAAATTTTTAGCGCGGTCAGAATGTTCGTTGCGATCCTTTTAGGTCTTCCCCGATTTCGATAAGCGCATCAAGTATCGGCTATCAGTGATATATTTTATTTCTTTGTCAACAACTATTCCCCTCGTCTTTTACTGATGTCGAAGAGGAATAGGCTATCGACGATATCTTTTTGCAAAACATTGGCGCAAACAAAACTTACTTTTTGCCGATGCCGATGAATATCGGTGCTCGGTGACTGAGGTTTCCCGAGTGGCTCTTTTCCTTCTTTGAATTCCTTCAAATGTCGAATCTAAGTGTGTCGGGTGAAGTGTTTTGGATTTTGATTCTTTATTTAGGCGTTAAGGCTCTTTTTTAAGTCATGGGTTTTCATAAGTTCAAACAGACGTGGAAAACCAATGAGAGTCAAGATAATAAGCAAAGCCAAACATCTCTCAAAATGAAGTCAAATCAGATAGTGCAAAGATCAAGTGGTACCCAAAAAGTGGAAAAATTCACATGGGATTTTTAGGGTGTGTTGAGTGCTCAACACATTCATCATTGTAACCTCTCTCTGGACATAATCTTTGTGTTGGATCTTAGAATTCGTATGCAGAGTGTTTGCTTTCTGAAATATATAGTGGTTGAATGTATACTCTGTTTGTGCAAATGATATTGGTTGGTGTTTCGAATGTTGCAAGTTGGAATTTGTTTAATGCTCCTTCATGTTGAAGTTGTTCAGTTATGGTTGTGCCTAGGGTGGATGACTCGTTATCATTGCTCCTTGTTGTTGATAGAATTAATGGAAAATTTGTTTTGTTTCCACCCATGTCTCATGGTAGAATCCTGGAGGGTTTTTATGGTAAAAAAAAGAGACAATCGAGTTATGTGTTCTTTTAATATGGTTATTCTTACCTCTTGCTCAATCCATGAGAGGCTTGTGGCCCTGTCGAGTTACCATTCCGCAGTTATTTTTGTACGCAAAGTCGGGTTTTTGCCTTGCGGCCACCTTGGAAGCAACTGTGTCAAACTTTGTTGTAAAATTATAGAGGTTTTGGTTTCATTTTATCAACCCCACTTGCAGAATCGTCTCACTCATCTGACCGATTAGACCTCATTCTTCCTTGTCGTGACTATTGTAAACTCGAACTTGGGTTTTGAAATGATAATGTGTTGACCCAACAGTAGAGAGATTTTTTACCTGCATTGTCCTGGTTTCGTTGGTTGACTACCTACGGGGATTTTCGGACGATTTTGAAGGCTATATAGTGAGTAAATAAAAGAGCAGCAAGGTTTCAAACCCAACCTGTCACATAACTTAATGGAAGTGGTGATATCAGCCTCATATGTTGAAGAGTGTTGGCTTATGTTACACTCCATTGTTCACTTGATGCGGTCTCGTGTTAATTGTTGGAATGATTATATTGATGGTCTATCGTATAAAAAAGAATTATGCGGATAAAAAGAAATAAAATTGCACAGTGGGAAGAAAATTGTTATAATGGTTTTGGCTCGGTGATGTTTGGATTCATTTGGTTTTTGATAAAAGGAAATGGTAACCAACTAATAAATAGAAGGTCTCGAACCCAGTCCATTGTGCAACATTTAAAATTGGTTTGATGTAAATGATTAAGGTTGATGGCATGTTATTTTTCTCGGCCCCCTCGTGTCTGCTCTAAGAGATTTGGATATGGCCATTGTTAGTTGGAATTGTGAACAATCTTTCTATAAATTGGTCTGTCTATAAATTGTGTTGTTGTTCAATCAAACATATATGAAGAAAAAGTGGAAATTAAATGGTTGATTTTCACAGTCCTAAAGTTTTGTTTTGTGTTAGATATGGAAGTTGTTGTGTCTTGAACCTTTAGATTGTTTACAGTTAAAAATGTTTTCTTTGGCAATTGAGGATGTATCATTTTAAAGAACGAATGTTATTTCATTTAATCGAACAATATCCATCTCATTTCCCATTTATTATACCAATTTTCACTCCTTACAAGCCCACCTTCTTCCCAAATTCACTTTAATTCCTTGTTCTGTTATCTTGAAGTGCACTTTAAAAGAAGGAAAAGGAAGGGACTCTCTTTTGAATTTTGGAAATGGAAATATTGTTTTTATGGTAGTTGCATCTGTGTTTGCTTGAATAGTATCTGTTGGTGGTTCACGTCCATGCTACCACTTTTCGCTCATTATAAATCCCTCGCCTTCCCAATAACCCTATCATTCCATGCTCAATAGCAATTAATTATTGATTTGAGTAGTATGATGAATGGCTTGATTGTATGTGCTTCTATTGTGAATGATAAAGCCAACCTTTGGTTTTATTTAGGTAGGGTTGATGCATGGACTGTCAAGATTTTTCATAACTAATTGGAACATTGCTTCGGGATGAGTTTCTTTAGCAGAGGCAGTAATGGCAGAGGAAATAGACGCAGAGGAAATTGACAAAGAGGTCATAGAAGACCTTGATTTTCCATACATTTAGACGTCGATCCACAAGAATTGAATCATCTTTTTCAAGTTGGGTTCTTCAACCTAGTTGGCCAAGGGATCCTCTAGCCCTGACCTGAAATACCTCCCTTCCAAGTACATCAAAACCTTTTCGGCATCTGAGTCCCTCCTCATGTATCAATGTGACTAGAACTGCTTGCCAATGATGGTTGGCAAGAGATTTTCCACCAGCCTGTTGTTCATCACCATGGTTGGCCTACTACTTCTTTGACATTACCCCCTCCACCACCACCAAAGAATCAAATTGCCTAAGTTGATCATATTGTCTCACCCATGCAGTCATCTCATGCTAGTAAGAGATTAAAAACCGATATTCCCGAGCCTGTGTAAGACAAAGGAAAAGGATTCTCTGTCAAGGTTAAGGTGCTCGGGGGTGGCTTCGACCTATGGTTGGGTGACAATAGTGATATTGTCTATGGTTAAACAAGCACATCCATCATATTCTAACAGGTTATGGGCCCACACCTCCTTCATTCAGTTTAACCACTAGAAGGGAGCATAGCCATAAGGATACTAAGCTCATTGAAGAACTACCGTTAGGGTTTCTAGCAGGAGCAGTTACCAAAGCAGTGTCGCTAGGGTTACTAGCAGGTGCAGTTGTAGAAACCCTAACCCTCTCATTGAGGCACCTTAAGTAAATGGATTGACCTAATTTATGGATAGACAAGTGCACCCTAGCCTAGCGCACCTCTTGATACTCACAACAAGCTAAGACGTCAAGTTTGAGTTTTTGGTCAAATCTAGGGTTAACCAAGTCAAGGCAACCATGAACTACTCTATGAAGTCAAAAAATAAGTTAGATGGGGCTTCTAACTTCAGAGCATGGAAGACAAGGATTGACCTCATCCTTGCCAAGAATAAAGTGTTGGATATCATGAAAGGAAAGATCATGGAACCAGCGTTTGAAGAATGAAAAGAAAAGGAATCGAAGAACGTTGCAGTTATGGAGAAGTTCAAAGACAATGACATCAATGCTATGAGTATCATAGTGGATTCTATAAAAGACCACTTGATACCCTACATCTCCCATCTTGATTCGTCT
>JASDQU010437477.1:15360-56271 GCA_032191745.1 Picea mariana | reverse complement strand
GCCCTTCAGGACGCACCACGTGCTCCAAGGGTGCCACTCGCTTGCTTGCAATTCTTTGTGCGACGTGCCCTTCAGGATGCACCCCATGCTCCAAGGGTGCCACTCGCTGACTTGATGGATTGGTAGAATCTATAACCCCCTAGAGTCAACACTCCATCAGGTGAACTTGTGGGAGACTAAGGGCTTCTAAGGAATAAGGCCCTCGCCTTATTGCGTGCCCCTTAGAATCATGTGAGCGACTGTCGCAGTCTGCCCTCACAACATCGTGGATCCCCTCGAACTAGGTAAACGTTAACCTATAGTTTGAATCGTGAGCGACTGTCGTAGTCTTCCCTCACGACATCATGGGTCCTCTCGAGCTAGGTAATCGTTAACCTACAGTTCGAGCCACGACGGGAGTGCTAATAGGCTTTGGCAGGGCTGCTGACACACCTCTCCCTCAATCTCTCTGGAACTTGTGTGTGGCCCCTTTACTCCATATGTGAGTTTGGTCGGCAAGCTATCGTCAGCCTGCATCATCAACCATCATGTCAGATCATGTCAACAACGTATCATGAAATCAATAGCATATCATCAAAACCACACAATATCACTGTAAATGAAAACAACTTAAATATCCCACTCCCTGACTCAATCCGGAGTCCAAGGGAGTTCCACCGATGCCTCTGCATCTTCAAGGTCCGAAACCCTGCACACTCAATGAAACTGAGTCAATAGCACCTGTATATAGCAATAGTAAAACATCCTGTCATCAATCATGATGCATCATCATCAAGGTTAAGTGGTTCATCATCATAAAAATCCAGATCACTTGCGAGCAAGTGTCCTCAAAGAATAAGTTTTGTCAATGCGCCAGAGCGGGATGTTACATACACCAGATTTATCAAATGCAAAGGACAGAGGCATGGTTCCAGGGGGAGTAGATTTATCATATGTAGAGGACAGAGGCATGGTTATAGGGGGAGCATGAGTGATATGATTCCAGTATTTCCTCAGAGTGTTGCCATCAATGCCAAAGGGGGACATTGTTGATTAAGGTTGGTTGTCATTGATGTAAACCCTTAAAGAAATCCCCATAGCACAAAGATTTGGGTAATGTACCCAATATTGTTTGATGTAAATATAACTCATTATTGTTTTTTCATGGTTGATAATAAATAAATATGGATGAACTCCAAAGTGGTCCCCTTATGGTGAAAGCCCTCACGAGAAGACACTTTGTGGAGTAAGAGAACCCATGCTTAATTATGGAATAATGAGATGAAGGAAAGTGAATTTGTCAAGTAAAATATCCTAGATGGATATTTCTTGTCATGTCATTTCCGGTGGTATGTGTAACATCACATAACTCCTCACGGTTAGAGAGTTCTGGCCATGAGAAGTTGGAGACCCCAGGTTTGGGTAATGGACCCAATTTTGTTTGATGGATAAAGGTATGAGTTATGATATATTTTCATATAATACTATTCTATATGGGTATTACATTTCATGCCATTTCTGGTGGTATGTGTAACTTCACATAAATCCTCACAGTTTGAGATTTATGGCCTTACGAAGTTGGATGACCCTCATATGTCATCTAGAAGCCCCAAAAGGTCAAAGTAGTCAAAGTGGTTTAAGAGATTTTCAAAGGCAAATAATAAAGTGAAGTAATGAGTGTATTATAATTCAAAGTGAATACAAAATAAATTATTTCAATAATAAATTTAATGGAGAAATTAGAAATGGGTTAACCCTAAAATAAGGAAAGTGGGGCCAAGTGACCTAGAAGATGGTTTTAAGGAAGCTACTTGGAGAGTATAAATAAGAGACAAGACTCTCTCATTTAAGATGCACTTGAGAATATTGAATATCTATATGTGTCTGAGGTAACCAAGGATATCTAAGCCAAAATTATGAGGGAAGGTGAAGAAAAGAAGGCCGAAATGCAAGGAAGGATAAATTCTTTTGATGGTGCTTTCTAAGGTATGTTATTTACAGGTCATCTCACCATTTTCGCTATAAATTTTTTTCTATAATGATTCAGACCGTGAAATTTCTATTCCATTGAGAAAACATATCCAAGTATATGTGGCAAAAAATTCACCTTGTGGGTCATTGTATTTTGGGAGTTACACTTCGTGGAAAATAGGGTTTGTGGCTAGTCCTGAAACTAGTCAAAAATAGGTGTTTCGGGTAACAATGTCATAACGTCTTCATAATAGATCCAAATTCAGTGATCTTAAATTTTTTATTTAAGGTACAGTCTGTAGTATTCTTTGTAATAGTTTTATATCATTTCAACAAACATTCCGTGCAGGGCACACTCTACAAGGTCGCTCTCTAGAATAAGACAAAATTAAGCAAGGTATGTTATTTTTGCTATAACTCCTTTTCTGAGAGGTTCCAAGTAGTGATACTTAGAGGAATTGCACAAAACATAATGAAGAACATTTTGTATCAGTGTCATATCTTTATACATTACAGGTACAATGTTATGATTATTTCTAGTTAGGGTTGTTGACTAATCCAAAACTAGGCATGTGAGACTAAAGAAAAGTTTGATGAAAGTGCTAGTTTCTTGTTGTTAAAGTTAAGGAAGGTTTGCAAGAATTTGATCATATACACCAGGTCTATTACAGAGCTATAAATAATATTTGGATGATGAAATTGATGAGGGATTTTGGTTGAGGTACATGTTGAGTACCTGGTTAAGACAAGTAGTTGATGAGTTGACACATACATGAGGTGTATAGTTGATGATGTTAGTACATATTTATGAGTAGTTGACACATGATTGGTACATACTTGGTACATGGTTGGATGCACTTGTTTATGGTACAGGTTGATTATAGGTTGTTTGGTACAGGTTGGTGCATGGTTGAGGCACTTGTTTACGGTACAGGTTGATTATAGGTTGAGGTATAGGTTGATGCATGGTTAATATTTATTGGTATAGGTTTACAGTGGTATATCTCACAGTGATAGTGTGATAGTGGTTCCATCATTCTACTTCTACTTCATGGTGGCAGGATGGGGCAAGGACAGGTGGTTGTAGGCACCTTCTGGTTGTAGCCAGAGAACATATGGGGTTGTAGCCTCCTTTTGGTTGTAGCCAGAGAATTGGGGAGTTGGAGCTTCCCTCAGGTTGTAGCCTCTTTCCAGTTGTAGCTGGAAAACAAAGGAAGTTGGTGCTTCTAATGAATGTAATTCTTCAAGACATATAAGAAAAACCATTCTGTGGTTTTCTCCCAATTTGGGTTTCCACATAAAACACTGGTGTACTGTGTATGTGTATGATTGTTCATTTGTTCATTTCTTATTTAATCTGAAGTTATTGGATGATAATTCTACATTGATATAACACTTGGATTATATGGTTAAAAATGATCAAATTTCTCTATTACTGATTCACCCCCGCTCTTAGTAATCCAACACTTGGCACTTGGAACCAAGATTATACCCTAATGTACACGTACAAAAACCCTATAATGGACCATTGAAAAAACAATTGTACTCCCTATTCTACTTGTGAAAGTGAATAAATGTAGGGCATAATCCCTAGCCTCTTCAATGATTTCAATTCCAACCAAAATATGTTTTTGACATCTCCTTCTTGCAATATCCAAGTGGTAGCCTAAAAAATGGCTGAAGAAAACAAGGAAGATCATTTACAATATTTGCATTCAAATGCTATCATGTATCATTATATGATGGTGGTGGAGGACTAGCAACATCGTGGCCTATATTGTTTGAATTTTGAAAAACCTATAAAATATCGTTCATAGATCAATCCTGACTGACGAATAGCCTATCAGATCTATAGTCAGCAGATTGGCTCCAGAGTGATTATACTCTAATTGTGTTTACTCATTCGATAAAATATCTTACAAAAAACAAGTTGCATAGAGATCATTGCATTTAAAAAAGAAACCCTTGTGTAAATAAATGTAGGGAACGAGCCTAACTACTACAATGATTCTAGTTCCAACCCAAACTACTATTACTACTACTACTACTACACACAGAGACATAAATAATATGAAGTACAAGTACATACCATAACTTTATCAGAAAGATGGTACAACTTAGCTATTCAAACCCTAAATAGGGAAACTATAAGAAAATTCTCACCACCAATGCCTCCGAGCTATGAATCACTTCCAACCAAAGTTGGTCACTCCACCAATGATCCTCTACATGCTAGCATCAACATCGACAACTCCTCCTTCACATAAACAAAAATCATGTATTACACACGCTCTCCACAATAGAATTGTTGTGTTCATTAAGGCTTACAAACATGTCCATGTTGCATCACACAAGTACATGGTGAGAGAACTCTAATGATAGCCTCCAAATCTACATGCCCATTATTGGGTTTGAGTCCTTAAACCCTAGGTATTCAATTCTCACATCAACACAACCACCAAGACCTCCATGGAACATCAAGGATATAATAATTAAGTTATCTTCCAATAAAGGTATCCCAACAAGCTCAAGACATATCAAGATAGTATATCCATGATCCTTGTTCTAGCCTCACATCCCACAAGAACAACGCTCCAAAATATTGCAAGGCGTTAGCTTCACTCTACATGTCTTCTACTAGGGTAGAAATCCTAGTGCTACAATAAGATTCATAATAATTATCATCATTACCAATGTCTTCTCTAGAGTTTACATGCATGGCACAAACCTTAGTATCCCAAGAGAAAACCCTAGCATCCTAATAGAAAACACTACCATCACACAAGAGAAATCTCTCTAGGAACAGCCAAGCCATATCTCCAAGAGAAATCTCTTCAGGAACATAAAGACATGAAGGTCAACGTATTTTCAAGAAAGACTATCATAGATGGATAGTACATGTCATGTCATTTCTGGTGATAGGTGGTACATCACGTGGCTCCTTATGGTTGAGGAGATATGGCTTTATAAATATTAGAGGACCCTAAAGAATAATCTAGAAACTCCTAGAAGGTCAACAAGAAGTAAATTATTCTAGAAGCATGTAGAAAGTCTTCAAGAAGTTTTCTAGTCAAAGTTGTTGGAAAAATAATGCGGGTTGGACCTAAAAGAAGGAAAATGGGTAAGACAATTACAACATATCCCTTAAAGGAAGTCACCTTGGAAGTATAAATAAGATATCAAGAGACTCCCATTAGCATCTATTGCACACATTGAATATCTATCTTCTGAAAGGTTTCTGGTAGGAATTTTATTGACAAATATGAGGTAGTGCAAATCTGAGGCATTGAAATAGAATCAACAACAAAGTTTTGTGATTGCAGAGGAGAGTGATAGTTTTGGTGAAAAACCCTGATTTAGCTGATCCCTGCGGGTCAGACTACTAGTGTCCCATGAGGCACCCCCGTGGGTTGCATAGGGCTCATCACTCAAGGCCCTGCTAGACAACAAGATTTGTCTAGCGAGGCAATGCCAAATATGTAGGATGAGGTTTGCATCAGGATGCAGGAGTTGAGGAGAGTCAACAGGCATGTGTGACAATGTTTAGGTACATCAAAGTCATCTACATAAGTAAAAGGTATGATTGTATGTTTGTTTGATGTTGGATCTTGGTGATTGATTGAGGTATGGTCATGTGAGGTTGAGTATATGCTCTTGAGGTACTATTGACCATATGGTACATGTTGTATGATGCATATCTATAGAGAGGCACACTGTTGGTGCACTTGTTGTTTATACTTTGAACACATTATTGTGTATTTTGTTGAGGTATATATTGTGCATTATGGTACATGTTTGAGGTAGTTTGGTAGAGATGTATTGTTGAAGCTACATAATAGTGAGGGTTTGATACATGGTTGATGTGATAGTTCATTGTATGTTGTTTATGGATGTTGGTGCATGTATGGCACATATTTAGAGAGATATATTTGTGATGTTGGGTACATGGTTTGAGCTATAAACTTTTGATAGTGGGTATGAGATCTATGTGATCAGATATGATTGTTGATGAGTTTGAAGTGATAGGTTTTACAGTGGTAGGTATTACAGTGACATGTATTACAATGACATGATCTACAATGATGGGATTGATAAAATTTGTGGTAGTGAAAATTGTATCTCCATTTATATTTAAGGGCAATGGGATGAGGCAATGAAAGGAGGTTGTAGCCTCCTTCTGGTTGGTGCAGGAAAACTAAGGTAGATGTAGGTTCCTTCAGGTTGGAGCCTAAGAAACTAGGGAGTTGTATGCTCCTTCCAGTTGTAGCTAGAAAACATGGAATTTGGTGCTTCCTATGAATGTATTTATTCTAACATATAAGAAGATCATTTTGTGGTTTTCTCCCACATTGGGTTTCCACATAAAATTATAGTGTATTGTGTACTTGTGTGGTTGTTCATTTTCACTGCTTATTTATACTTCTCATGATGTTTTAAATGTTATTGATGAACTGATCATAAATTTAAACAATAGATCTTGCATTTAAAAGTAATAAAAGTGATAATATTGATTCACCCCCACTTCTAAGTATTCCAACAGTTGATATCAGAGTAGGTCCTTCAAGAAGCGGTCTAACCACTAGAAGGAGATCATGGATTACTCTAAGATTTGGGTACCATGGTTTGACGTCCAAGACTATGCCTTTTGGAGAAGAGGGATGAAAATGTATGTGTAGGAATAGGGATTTGATATATGGAGAGTAGTAGTATATGGATACAAAGAACCAACCAATCCCCTGAGAGATAAGGATGGAAAGAAACTTGAAGAAAATTATTCAAGGGATAGAAATTTGGGACAAGCTTCAAAACATCTATGAAGGAGAATCCAAAGTCAAGGGAGCTAAACTTCAAACTCTTAGAGCCGAGTTTGATCAATTGAAGGTGAAAGAATATGAAGACATTACATCTTACTTTCTATGATTCGATGAAGTAGTGAATGGTATCAAAGGATTGGGAGATGAGATGAAAGAACAAGTTGTCTCTCAAAAGGTACTAATATATCTACCAATGATATTTGATTCAAATATTTCGGATCTATAAGAAAGGGTGGATCTAGACACATTGACCATGGATGCGTTACATGGGATACTAAAAAATTATGAGATGAGGATAGAGCAAGATAACCCAGTCACAAAAGAAGCAACATTCAAGGAATCCAATAAGACATAGAAGAATAACAACAAAAATCCAAAGTCAGATTGTATCTACAACGATAATTCAGAGGAAGATGAAGAAATGGAAAACTTCATCAGAAAGTTGAAAAGAGGAACATGTCAATGTTTCATTGAAACCTACACAAGAGATCTAGCTAAATCAAGTACGAAAAAATCTTATGAAGAAACGAAGAGAGATTCAATATGGAATAATGAGAAAATATATTCACACTACTCCAATGAGTTGATGATTGATACATAGATGATGATAAATATGATACAATGAATGAGTGTAATACACTCATATATAGTACATAACATTCTATAATAGAAGAATGCATGCATGCATAATAACATGATAGTGATGATCTAAAATTAGTGAGTTAATTCCCACTGAACTAGTGTGCCAAAAATAGAAATTTCTCCAACACCCCCCTTGAAAATCACTATGGAGTAAAAATGAGTCCCGGAAACTAGGCCATGCTAGGTACTCATGTACAATGCAAATAATGAACGCTGAATAAAAATGAGGAAAGAGGGAAAACCATGTGGGAATAAACCCCCCCCTCAAAAGACAATGCATCAAAAGAAGAAAAGGCAATTTCTAGGAAACTATGTTCTTCACTCCAAGACGATCCTGCAAAGACTGAAACTTATGCACACTGAAAGTCTTCATGAAGATGTAAAAATATTTATGGATCTGATGAAGTACATTGGCAACCTGTCTATCCTTCTAACTCTTGATCCTGTGGACCCATATGCACCTGAAAATATTCATTTATGGTGGAAGTGGAACCAAATCCCAAGTTTGATGCTTTAGGAGTGAGGCATACTCCTTCTACATGGATGATTTCCATAATGGATTTCCCACAACCTCACTGTAGAGTTACATATTATAATATTGAACCATATAGAAATGCATGGGAATCATAGTTTTAGAAGCTAAAAGTACATGATAAATCTCCTCATGCTGAGATTGAGTCTTCCTTCAATCCAATGGATTCCCTGCAAGGTTTCCTACTTCCTAAAATGTGGTTTGTGCCTTCTTGGGAATTTGCTGAAGCTTTGGCGTTGGCTTCTTATCTGGTACTACCTACTTATTTCTATGTACATAATCTGAGTGTATGGAATCATCTCTGATGTCTGAAAATAATGAAAGAATAAGAGTATTTGCATGTTGCACTGGAGGTGCATGCAAAGTACTATCCTTATGTGTAAGTATAAAAGAGGAGTCATCGTCAAAAAACTTAGTGAATTTATACAACCTTGACTTGTGATCCACCTCACTAATTGCAATGATGGAATTGTCATGCATGTCAAGCACATAAATTGAATCTAATGTAAATTCAACCTTTTTACCTTTCTAAGTGATCTGACAAACTGAGAGTAGATTCATACAAAGATTTGAAACATGTAAAACATTCTCAAAACTTCCATTATGGAGTTCCACTCTCCCCTCTCTTGCTACTGCTACTGGATTATTATCCCCCATGACAATAGGGGGTCTTCAACATGGACTCAAAGAAGAGAAAACTTTTTCTTTCACTACCATATAATGGGATGCACCATAATATATAATCAATGAATCATATGAGGAATTAATTGCAACAAGAGCATGATGATTACCTTTCTTAGGAGAAAGATCTTCTTCCTTATGCTTCTTGACTCCCTCTGGAATTAAGTTCCCAAGTTTGTTTTGTTGAAGTACATGTGCCATAAGATTGATCTATTTCTTCATGCATGTGGATACTTCATTATTCATTTTATTGCAGTGAGTGCACTGCTTTCCCTTCTTCTTCTTCTTGGAATTTGAAGAGTCTTTGGAACCTGAAGAATCATTGAAGGGTTTGGAATATCCCTCCTTCTTTGGCTCTAGATGTTGTGATTTCCCCTTTCCTTTCTATTTGGATGATCCTTTTCCATCATGCATTGTGAGTGAATGTGCTTTAGGATCCTTGATTAGGCCCATATGAATGCATTTTTCCTACTCATGTGTGAGAGAATCAATGAATTGATCCATGGTATGAATCTTTCAATTTGTTCCCATGTGATACCTTCCTAAATGGAAAGTGGAAACATAGACAACATATTATGGTCCTAGCTTGGCCAAGATTGTTAGAATAAGTTGGTCCACTTGTTTAGACTTATCAATACCACAAGGTGCTAATATCAATATCAAATGCTTAAAATTAGTAAAGAAATCATGTATATCATAAAAAATTTTAGGATCCAAAGTATTCAACTCTACCTCAAGCATATGACCTCTCATCTCATCTTGCTTTCGAAACAAACTTTCCAAGGTGGTCCAGATATCGTTTGGAGTCTTGCATGTGGCAACATGAAACCATAGATCAGTTGAAATCAATTCAAGAAGAATTATTGTGGCTTCATTCTTTCTATTCACCCATCTCATCTTCTCAATTTCTGATGTAGGTTTTCTTTTTGTCCCCATCATCAAGTTGTACAACCCTTTCCTTCTGAGTTGGAATTTTTCCTTGGGATTCCAATCAAAATAATTATATCGTGTGAGGATTACCACCAAATTTTATTGTATAATAGTTGTCCTATCCATCTCTCCCATTGTTTCTAAGAACCCCTAAAAGTTTACTCTCAATATACAAGTGAAAAACTAAGAAATCATTGCAGAAAGGGCACTTTAATTGAAAATTCATATCAGTTTCAGGGGACAATATTCTAACTTACTTTTTGAGAAAACGGTGAGAAATATCTCCAAATGGTTAAAAACCATATGTAGAATGGGTCGATTTACTTCTTGCACGAGCTTTTTCCTCAAAAAGTTAATATTTTTGGAGAAATCACTATAGAAAGGTACGACCATGGATTCGTATTAGTTTCAGGAGGAGATATTTCAGCTTACTTTCTGAGCAAACGGTAATAAATATGGTCAAACGGTTTAAAACCCACTTGCAGAATGGGTCTATTTACTTATTTTTCAAGCTATTTCTTAAAAAAGTTAATATTTTGGGAGAAATCACTGCCAAAAGGCACGACCACTGATTTTGTTCACCGAAACTCTGATTTTCCTTATTCTTTGGCTTGTTTGGCTTGCTCCAAGTAGCGTAGCTCTGATACCATGCCAATGTTTCAACAAAACCTGCATATGAGATCTAGCTAAATCAAGTAAAAACAAATATTTTCAAGAAAGGAAGAGAGATTCAATATGGAATAATGAGAAAATGTATTCACACTACTCCAATGAGTTGATGATTGATACATAGACCATGATCAATATGATCAATATGATACAATGAATGAGTGAAATACACTCATATATAGGACATAACATTCCAAAATATAAAAATGCATGCATGCATAATGAAATAACAGTGATGATCTAAAATAAAAAGACTAAAATAGAACTAGTCAGTTAACTCCCACTAAACTAGTGTGCCAAAAATAGAAATTTCTCCAACATAACCAATAAATACAAAGGTATTCTTCCATTAAAATGTTTTAATTATGGTGGTATTGGTTATTTTGATTCTAAATTTCCTCATAAGAATAAGGAAAGTGATGAAGAAGAAGACCCCAAAAAGAAAAAGAAAAATCAAAAGGGAAGAAGAAACAAAAGGAAATTCTTCATGAAAAGTATCTACACCTAGGAAGATAGTTCATCATTTGATGAGGATTAATATAATGACAGTGATATAGAAAGAGTATTCTTCATGGAAGTAGAATATTTCGAAGAGGATTCTAAAGAAGAAGGAGAAGTCGATCTCAGAGAAGAATTAATCAATGCACTAGAAGAGCTAAGGATTGAAAGAAAGAAAATCAAGTCACTTAAAGCAGAACTAAAATAGAAACAAGGAGCTTAGAATTCCAACTCCAAATAAGTTGAGAAGATGATCGCGAAGTCAAAAATCCAAGTATAAGAAGACAAAAGAATTAAATAAGAACTCAGAGGTCAGTTAGATGAAAAGGACAAGATGATCGAAGGCTTGGACACATAAATAGTCACTCTAAGAAAAGATATTCAGAAGAAGGAGATGCAGTAGAACAAAACCAAAGTATTGGATGAGATCATTAGAAATCAAAGGCCATACCATGTCAAATCTATACTAGGATATAACCAGACAGAGAAAGGCTCAATATCCAAGACAAGAGAACAAAGAAGCTATGTAGAAAAATTCAGAGGCTCTCCTAAGAAGGAATAAGGCAAGAGGAACCAAGAAGAAGACTATAGAGACACAACACCACCCAGAAGATTCAAAATTCAGAATCAACAACATGCAACAATAGAGAGACCTCAAGAAGAAGAAGGATTCAAAAGAATGACACTATTCAAAAGATCTTCCACCCCCAGGTATCAAACTAATTTTCTTGGTTTATGTTATTCATGTAATAATTTTGGGCATAAGGCTATGAATTGTAGAGCTAATGCCAAGAATGGAAAAAACTATGAAGGCTACACAAGAAATGGTTATCCAAGAAGATCTCATGAAGCATAGATAAAAAGATACAACATATTTGAATCCTTGAGCACTAAAGTAGAATGATACAAGTGAAAAAACTTTGGACACATGGCCAAATATTGTAGATTGAGTGTTCCTCCTAGAGAATCACAATAGAATATCAATAGTCGTAGACAAGAACTGCAAAGGATATGGATAAATAATTAGGATCAATTCAACACTGAATAATGCACACTTTCCTTGCAATCTCAACACAAGAAACATGGATAGTATGTTGACAATGGTTTCTCAAAGAATATGATAGGTGATAAGGACATGTTTCTATCATTGAAGAAGGAAATAGATGGATCAATTTCATTTGGGAATGACAAATCAACCAGAATTATAGGAAGAGGCACAGTCAAGCTTGGAAACAAGGATGTTAGGGCATAAAATGTTCTACTAGTTGAATACATGAAGCAAAATATTATAATTTTAAGTAAGATGTGTGATTAAGGACACAAACTTATGTTTGACTCATAAAAATGTGATATAAGGAAAGGAGGATTAGGCAAGTTGGTAGCTACAATTGTAAGAACTTCAAGCAACATATATGTACTAAATGAAATTGGAAATGAAAGATGTTGCCTAGGAAAGGATGATGGAATTTGGCTCTGGCATAGAAGAATGGGTCACATAAACTTTGATAATCTCGTCAAAATAAGAAGAAATGAAGAAGTAAGAGAAATTCCCAAGATCTTGAAGCCAACAAATACTCTATGCAAGCATTGTCAATAGGGAAAAAAACCCAGGACCAAGTTCAAATCTAAGGAGTACTCCACAAAAAATCTACTAGAGATTGTACATACATATCTATGTGGACCAACAAGAACAAAGGGATTGAATGGAGAATAGTTCTTTATGCTATTGGTTGATGACTACACAAGGACGACTGCAGTTTTCTTTCTCAAGAAGAAGTCAGAGGGATTTAAACACTTCAATATATATAAGGAAATGATTGACACCTCAGCAAAATGGAGGTGTCGAAAGGAAGAACAAAACAATACAAGAAATGGATAGAACCATGTTGAAATATTCCAAGTTAAAGGACATGTTTTGGGTACGAGAAGTACATATAGAAGTTCATCTTCATAACATAGGAATGCTCAGAAATAATATTGGTAAAACTCCCTATGAGCTATGGAAAGGAAGACCAGCAAATGTGAAGCATTTCAAAGTGTTCAGAAGCAAATATCATATCAAAAGAGAAGATGGTGGGATTGGAAAGTTTGACTCTCGAGTTGATAAAGGCATATTGGTTGGGTACTCAAGAAAAATAAAAGCATACAAATGCTTCAATATAAGACTCAACATAATAGTGAAAAGTATCAATGTGACGATTGCTGAAACATATGGACAAAGGAAAAGAGAATGAAGAAAAGATTCAGTGCAACAAGATCACGAAAAATATTTGAAAGAAGAAGAAGTAGATGAAGAAGAAGAGCATTCGGAGGCAGAGCAAGAGAAACAAGATCTTGAGGGACCTCCAAAGACACCTATCATACAGGTACAGAAAAATCATGCATCAAAACAGATCACTGGGAATAAATATGCAGGAGTTGAAACCCGAAGAAGAATACGTTCACTAGAACAAAAAAACCTAGAATTGTTATCTAAAATTGAGCCAAGTAGTTTTTGTAAATGTGTTGAACCTGCACAGAATAGATCTAGATAAACAATATTACACACATTTGCAGAGAGAATTTGAGAAAGAAGAAGGAGAGAAAGAATGCAATAATTTTCATTAATCGTTTCCACACTCAAAGAGTGAATAATTTACAATAAATATGGGATACATGAGTAACTAATGATCGATAGTGGTGGTCTAGAGTGATATGGACACACACCAACAATTACAGGAGTAAACTGCCACCTAGTCTAGTCTCTCTGGAAGTTACGGGAGTGAACTGCCACCTAGTCTGAGTTAACTAGTCTATCAGTATTCAGTTAACTGACTGAACAGAGAGTAGTGAGAAGTTCACTAAGGAAACCAAGGGTAATGTGTCATTCTGGTGATTATCCCAAGGAAAGTGCAAATTAGCTGGTGATGATCCTAATGTTGCATGGTGACAAAACCAATGCAACATCTAAACTCAACTCAACTAGTCAAATTGAAGTGTCAACTAAAAGAGAATATTCTCTAGGTGGAATATTCTCTCCTAAAATATAGGAGACAAGATAATGACTAATTATGACTAATAACAAGGAAAAATCTTAGGAAAAAGAAATCCTAGGTGTGTGTGAAGTAACTCCAACACCCCCCTAAACATCACTATGGTGAAAATAAAGAATGGGTCTCAGAAACAAGGCCATGTTAGGTACCCAAATTCAAAATATACACTGAAATAAAGTGAGGAAAGAGGGAAAACCTCATGGGAAACTCCCGCCCTCAAGGTACAATGTATGTAAAAAAAATTTAAAAGGAACAAAAAATAGTTGCTAAGCAACCTCATCCTTCACTTCAAGAAGACCTCACAACTGTGCAAGTTGGTGATCGTTGAAGATTTTGTTGAAGATGTAGATGTCTGCATCTGATGAAGTAGATGCACCATTGAAATTTCCACACATATCCACTTTCTCTTCTTGTAAGGAATAATATCCAAATAAAGTTTGAATGAAACTTTGAAAACCATGCGGTCGTTTCTGGAAAAATGATGAAATTTTGTTGATTTTAAAATGATCATAACTTCACTTCTTGAATTCTGTTTCAGATGATGTTTTTTTTTATTTTTAAATTAGATATTTTCCCAAGAGGAATTCAAATATACAATTTTTGCTCATAAAATATCAGAATTGAGTCTGATGTGCGTGGCTCTCTTTTTGTCTCTTGAGATGCATGCATTGCGCATGGAAAAGTGTTTGCATGTGACCCCTGAGATGCATGCCAATATATATTCCACATGAATTTTAGAAAACAAAACTTAAATGGAGTAGACATCATCTTCAATTATTGGAATACAAATTTGTTCAAATACTTTTGTAGAAGACTCTTCATAATAAGAGGCTTGATCTTCTGATGGCTTCTCTTCTGGCTCTATCTGTTCAACCTCCTGCATGAAATCTTCAAAATCTTCTTTATTCCTGAATAGAACCTCCAATATGGTCCATAATTCATTTAGAGTTGATTATTTTGAGTCATCATATACTTGGTGGACAATTTCTGGAGAGATAGATAAGAAGATAAATCCTATGGCCATATCTTGTCTATTGAGAAAGTCATTTTTCTCATCGACATAATCATGATGTACTTCCATTTCCATGGTTATTTTGTATAAGCCTCTACTTCTGAGAAGAAGTAGAATATTTGAATTCCACTCGAAATAGTTATGAGGCATGATAAGTATTATCAATGAGTAAAAAATATATTCCATCTTTTCTGTGTTCTTCAATCTTCAGTACCTGCAAAAAATAATTTGGTGTATCTTTTGCTTAGCATTCTGTCGGCTCTAATACCATGTAAATGTGTTGAACCTGCACATAATATATCTAGCTAAAAAATCTTACACACATTTGCAGAGAGAATTTGAGAAAGAAGAAGAAAAAGAGAAAGAATGAAATAATTCTCATTAACCTTTTCCATACTCAAAGAGTGAATAATTTACAGTAGATATAGGATACATGGGTAACTAATGAGCCATAATGGTGGTCTAGAGTGATCTAGGCACACACCAATAGTTACGAGAGTAAATTTCCACCTAGTCTAGTCTCTTAGGAAGTTACGGAAGTGAATTTCCACCTAGTCTGAGTTAACTAGTCTATCAGTCTTCAGTTAACAGACTGAACAGAGAGTAGTGAGGAATTAACTTAGGAAATCAAGGGTAATGTGCCAGTTTGGTGATTATCCCAATGCAAGTGTGCATTAGCTGGTGATAATACCAATGTTGCATGGTGACAAAACCAATGTAGCATCTAAACTCAACTCAACTAGTCAAATTGAAGTGTCAATTGAAAGAGAATATTATCCAGGTGGAATACTCTCTCCTAAAATATAGGAGACTGGATAATGACTAATTATGACTAATAAACAAGGAAAAACCTTAGGAAAAATAAATCCTAGGTGTGTGTGAAGTAACTCCAACAGTTTTGAAGACGCCAATAAGGATGAGTATTGAATCAAAGCTATGAATGAATAATTGGTGATCCAGGTGGATATCGGTGGCCACCCACCTTTTCCAATTGGCTCAAAACAATTTTCTGGCAATTTTGGCAATTTACTATTTTTAGCAGTTTTAACTTTCTGGGTTATTTTGAGGGCCCAATTGAAGGTTTTTTTATATCGAGCTTCTCAATGATAGACAAAGGCATGATTGAGCCCCCAAAATGAATCTCCTCGACAATACCTTTCCAATGGGATATCATATGCCTAAAATGGAGATCGTATGCAAAAGTTACGACCCCGAGAAGTTGATGTACTAACTTACCAAAACAGGGCTCACATGACTTTTGGTGCTTCATCTCCTAGGGTTAGGTTTTTGGATGTCTAGGGTTTTTGGAATTCTGGTTTATTGTAAAAAGGCATTCATAGACTCATTGTAATCATCTTCTGGCAAATGCGAGTAGATGTCACATCTCTTCTCATAGATAAGCTTTCACCATTCTAGTGAGTCTTTCACTCTGTATTTTTACAGTCTCTGTACTTTTATTTCATTAATAGAAATCATGTATTACTGTATATATGTGTTTACGGTTGCATCTATGATACATTTATTTTATATTATTAGATATCTACGATATCTCTGGGAATTTATTTATTATATATTCGCTCTCATTTCATGCCAAAAATAATCCGGATCAGTGGTATCAGAGTAGGTTGCTCTTGATTGTTTTTCAGTGCATGTCCTCGAATAGGTCCGAGTATAGAAAGTTGGGTCTCGATCTTGTCTCTCTTGAGGAAAATCTCTCACACACACCCAATAAACACTCAATGGTGGAAGAAACAAAAAACGACGGAGTAGACGATCCTATCAGTCTGTTGCTTGAGAAATCTCTCACGCAACAGAGGGATGAAATGATGGAGAATTTTTTCCACATCCTTCAATGCCTGCCGATAGAAACAAGCACATCTTCATCAAATGACCACTTTGGAGGCACCTCACCTTTCAAGGTACAAGTTAATTTTGATATTCCTATATTTGAAGGACAGATAGATGTAGAAGCCGTAGACAAATGATTAAACCTGCTAGAAGGTTATTTCTCTGTTCAAATTTTTTCCGACAGAGAAAAGATCACCTTCACACTCCTTAAAGCTCTCCCCCATGTCAAACATTGGTGGGAAACTTACTGGGAAAAAATTTCCACAGAGGAGTCTGGAATATATGGGGTCGATCCCACTTGGGATTTTTCTGTGGATGTGGTATAGGAACAATATTACCCTATTGGCAACTATGGAACACACTGCGGTAAGAGAGGGGCCATGAAAATTTAGAGATCACCAATACCTTCCATACCTTACGCACCAAGCTAGGTATTAAAGACTCTGAACGACATTTGGTTCTGAAATACTGTGGGGCTCTACACAGATACATCCAAACTGAAATGGATTTTCTGGACATCTCATCACTTGGTGTTGCTTATCGATATGATGTTAAAATCAAGCAGAAATTTAAGCACCAGAACAAACGGGAGTTTGGGTCTGCAAATCCGCAACAAACCAAAGTATGATAAAGACGACCCTAACAAACAACATCATGAAAACTAGTCTAAGCCATAGGAAAAGAAGGGTCTCGGGAAGACGAAGAAGGACAGTGGAAAGTGGTGTGATTTCCACAAAAGCCCCTGGAAAAACACCAATGAATGTCACTCAAAACAATCATTGGTGTCCGAGATCAAAGATAAGTATCCAAACCCTGATTCAGAATCTAATTTTGAAAATATTGGTAAAAGACAGATCATCGACGTAGACACCACTGATATTGTCATGACTGCAATAATTCAACTAGAAGAACCAAAAAATATTGAAGAGGGGCACCACCTTTTTCATTCACATATGTGGGTGAAGGGGACCCCGCTACATTTTATTATTGATAGCGGAAGCCATAATAACCTCATCTCAACAGAAGTCGTCAAACAATTGGGATTGTCGACAACACCACACCCACAACCATACAAAATCGGGTGGCTTCATCGAGGATGAGATCTTCATGTCAACCAACAATGTCGATTGTCATACAACATACAACCCTTCAAGGATGAGGTATTATGTGATGTTTCCCCACTGGATGTCTGTGATGTTCTCTTGGGCCAACCATATATGTAGAAGTGCCATTCTATTATGAGTCTCGACCCCGTAGTGTCATTTTTACTTTGTGGGGTCATCTCTACAGAATACCAGAGGTAGTTTCAACTATTTTTCCACCTAAACAGTGCCGCAAGGTAGTATCTCATACTGCAAAATTCATCTTCTTCACAATCTGTTCAAAAGGGGAACAAAAGGACACTACAACCATTACAGCCTCGCCCCAAGCACCTTCTATCAAACAAAAAAAGGTTGAAAAGGTTGCAGAAAAGAACAAATATTCCTTATGCACACCTTACTCTCATGTAGCTCGACTTGTTGAACAACCTTAGCCTCAACAGGTTCAAGATAGACTTCCACAAACTAAGCAGCACGATGTCTCCAACAAGGCAAGCAACTCACCAAGATGCAGATTCAACAAACGATTTTCCCTCTCCCCTAGGAACTCAATGCAATGGATACCATTTCTTCCTAAGGAGGGAGGATTGATCCAGGTGGATATCGGTGGCCACCCACCTTTTCCAACTAGCTCAAAACAGTTTTCTGGAAATTTACTATTTTTAGCAGTTTTAACTTCCGAGGCTATTTTGAGGGCCCAAATTAAGTTTTTTCAATATAGATCTTATCAATTATATCCAAAGAAATGATTGATAATACAACATTAATGTCCTCGATTATACCTTTCCAACGAGCTATCATACGCCTAAAATAGAGATCATATGCAAAAGTTACGACCACGAGAATTTGATTTACTAACTTACCCAAACGGGGCCCACATGACTTTTGGCGCTTCATCTCCTAGGGTTAGGTTTTTGGATGTATAGGGTTTTTGGAATTTCGTTTTATTGTAAAAATTCATTTAGATCCTCATTGTAATCATCTTCTGTCGAATGCGAGCAACCTTCACATCTCTTCTCAGAGATAAGCTACCACCATTCTAGTGAGTCTTTCACTCTGTATTTTTATAGTCTCTGTACATTTATTTCATTAATATAAATCATGTATTACTATATATCTATGTTTACGGTTGCATCTATGATACATTTCTATTATATTATTCGATGTCTGCGATATCTCTAGGCATTTCTTTATTATATCTCCGCTCTCATTTCGTGCCGAAAATAATCTGGATCAGTGGTATCAAAGCAGGCTGCTCTTGATCATTTTTCAGTGCATGTCCCCGATGAGGTATGAGTATAGAAAGATGGGTCTCGAGCTTTTATCTCTTGAGGAAAATATCTCTCGCACACCCAAGAAACCCTCAATGGAGGAAGAAAATAAAAACAACGGAGCAGATGATCCTATCAGTATGTTGCTTGAGCAAGCTCTCACATGACAGAGGGACAAAATGATGGAGAATTTTTCCGACATCCTTCAACGCCTATCAATAGCAACAATCACATATTCATCAAACAACCACTTTGGAGGCACCTCACCTTTCAACGTACAAGTTAATTTTGATATTCCTATATTTGAAGGACAGATAGATGGAGAATCCCTAGACCAATGGTTAAACCTGCTAGAAGGTTATTTATCTGTTCACAATTTTTTCGAGAGAGAAAAGATCACCTTCACACTCCTTAAATATATCCCCCATGTCAAACATTGGTGGGAAACTTACTAGGAGAAAAGTTTCATAGAGGAGTCTGGAATATATGGGGCCAATCCCACTTGGTATTTTTTGTGGATGCAGTAAAGGAATAGTATTACCTTGTTGGAAACTATGAGGACCAGTACATGAGATGGACCACACTGCGATAAGAGAGGAGCCAAGAAGTTCCAGAGTTCGCCAATACCTTCCATACCTTGCACACTAAGTTGGGTATCAAAGACTCTGAATGACATTTGGTTCTGAAATGCTGTGGAGCTCTACACATATACATCCAAACTGAAATGGATTTTCTGGACATCTCATCACTCGGTGTTTCTTATCGATATGCTATTAAAATCGAGTAGAAATTTAAGCACCAGAACAAATGGGAGTTTGGGTCTACAAATCCGCAACAAGCAAAGTTTGACAAAGACGACCCTAACAAACAACTTCCTAAAAACTAGTCTAAGCCATAGGAAAAGAAAGGTCACGGGATGACGAAGAAGGACATCGGAAAATGGTGCGATTTCCACAAAATACCCTGGCACAACACCAATGAATGTTGCTCAAAACAGTCATTAGTGGACGAGATCAAAGACAATGAGACAAACCTTGATTTAGAATCTGATTCTGAAAATATTGGTAAAAGACAAATCATCTACGCAGACCCCACTGCTATTGTCACAACCACAACAATTCAACCAGAAGAACCAATAGATCTTGAAGAGGGGGAACGCCTTTTTTATTCACAGATGTGGGTGAAGGGGAACCCGCTGCATTTTATTGTTGATAGCAGAAGCCATAAGAACCTCATCTCAGCAGAATTCGTCAAACAGTTGGGATTGTCGACAACACCACACCCACAGTCATACAACATCGGGTGGCTTCTCCAAGGATGAGATCTCCGTGTTAGCCATAAATTTTGATTGTCATAAAGCATCCAGCCCTTCAAGGATGAGGTATTATATGATGTTGCCCCACTGGATGTCTTTGATGTTCTCTTGGGCAAGCCATATATGTGGAAGTGCCATGCTATTTATGAGTCTCGATCCTGTAGTGTCATTGTTACTTTGGGGGGTCATCTCTACAGAATACCAGAGGTAGTTCTGACTATTGTTGCACCTAAACAATGTCATAAGGTAGCATCTCATGCTACAAAATTCATCTTCTTCACAATCTATTCAAAAGGGGAACATAAGGACACTGCAGCCACTACAACCTTGCCCCAAGCACCTTCTATCAAACAGAAGAAGGTCGACAAGGTTGCATAAAAGTGAAAAGATTCCTTCTGCACACCTTCCTCTCATGTAGCTTTACTTCTTGAACATCCTCAGCCTCAACAAGTTTGTGACAGATTTCCACAAACTGAGCAGCGGGACGTCTTCAACAAGGCAAGCAACTCACCAAGATGCAGATTCAGCAAACGCTTTTCCCTCTCCCCTGGTAACTCAATGCAATGGATACCATTTCTTCCTAAGGAGGGAGGATTGATACAGGTGGATATCAATGGCCACCCACCTTTTCCAACTGGCTCAAAACAATTTTCTGACAATTTTGGCAATTTACTATTTTTAGCAGTTTTAACTGCCGGGGCCTAAATTAAGGTTTTTCGATATCAAGTTTCTCAATGATAGTTGAAGGCATGATTGATCCCCAAAAATTAATCTCCTCGATGATACCTTTCCAATGGGCTATCATATGCCTAAAATGAAGATCGTATGCAAAAGTTACGACCCCGGGAAGTTGATGTACTAACTTACCCAAACGGGGCCCACATGACTTTTGGCACTTCATCTCCTAGGATTAGGTTTTTGGATGTATAGGGTTTTTGGCATTCCAGATTATTGTAAAAATTCCTTCAGAGCCTCATTGTAATCATCTTCTGGCGAATGCGAGTAGCCGTCACATCTCTTCTTAGAGATAAGCTGCCACCATTCTAGCGAGTCTTTCACTCTATATTTTATAGTCTTTATACATTTATTTCATTAATAGAAACTGTGTATTACTGTATATTTGTGTTTACGGTTTCATATCTATTATATTATTGGATATCTACGATATCTCTGGGCATTTCTTTATTATATCTCCACTCTCATTTCGTGCTGAAAATAATCCGGATCAATTGGAATAGATAGAGAAGAATGATATATGGGAACTTGTTCCAAGTCCGAAGAAAAGAAATGTGATTGGTACAAAGTGGGTCTTCAGAAACAAATTGAACAAGGATGGAAAGGTAACCAGGAGAAAAGCAAGAATGGTATGTAAAGGATACACTCAGGTTGAAGGTATAGACTTTGAAGAGACCTTTTCCCTAGTTTCCATAATGGAAGAAATAAGGTTGATTCTAGCTTATGTATGTTCCAAAAATATCAAGGTGTATCAAATGGATGTAAAGTCATCCTTTCTAAATGGAGAGTTAGAAGAAGAAGTATACATCGAGCAGCCAGAAGGATTTCAGTTTTCAGAAAAGGAAAATTATTTTTGCAGGTTAAAGAAGCATTATATGGTCTCAAACAAGCCACCAAATCATGGTATTCAAGACGAGATAGATACTTACAATAGCAAGGGTTTAGGAAAGGAAATGTAGACAACAATATCCACATAAAGGTAAATCAAGATAGTATCATGATAATTGGATTTATGTTGATGATATTATTTTTGGAAGTGATGATGAAAAGATGAGTCATAAATTTTCCAAAGACATGTAGAATGAGTTCGATATGTCATTACTTGGAGAGTTTTATTTATTTTTGGGACTTCAAATATGTTAAAGCAACAAAGGTATATTCATCTCTCAGACCAAGTATATCATAGAAATTTTAAAAAGGTTTGGAATGGAAGATTGAAAATCATTCAGTACTCCTATGCAGACCAGTTGCAAGTTAAGTGAGGATGATGATTCTAAGGATGCGGACTAGAGACAATGTAGATCAATGATTGGCATCTTACTGTATGTGACATGTTCTAAACCGGATGTGATGCAGGAAATTGGACATGTTGTAAGGTTTCAAGAAGCACCAAAGGAATCACATGTTATGTCAATGAAGGGGATATTGAAATATCTCAAAGGTACATAAGAGTGTGGATTATGGTATCCAAAAGGGAATTATCTATCTCTTGTTGCCTATATAGATGCAGATTGGGAAGGTTGTATTGATGATAGAAGAAGCACAAGTGGAGCATCTTTGTACTTGAGTGATTGTTTGGTATCATGGTTGATAAAGAAACAATCATCAATATATTTTTCTACAGCAGAAACATAGTATATTGCAATAGCAACATGTTGTACTCAGGTTCTATGGATAAAAAAAACTTTGAAGGATATACATATAGAATATGATGAGCCCATTTCAATATTTTGTGATAACACCAACTCCATCAATATCTCAAAGAATACAGTGATGCACTCTAAGATGAAACATACTCCTATCAAGTTTCACTTTATACGAGAACATATTGCAAATAAGAACATCAGGGTCGAGTATATTGGGACAAAACAGAAAATTATAGATATCTTCACCAAACCACTTCCGAGGGAGACTTTTGAGTATCTTCAACATAAAATTAGAGTAGTTTCTATCCCACAATGAATTTTTGAATTCTTTTCATATATGTCATGGATTTACATGAGGAAGCACCATAAAGAGAAAACAAACACCAGAAATATTTGAAGCTTGCATATAGGGGGAGAATCCCAAAAGATAGTGCATAAAGGGGGAGCACCCGAAAGGAAAATTTAGAAAGGGGGACCAACTCCAAATGGAAGTTACCCTTCTTAATTGATGTCAAAGGGGGAGAGATATAGACTAATCAGAGGCATGGAAATGGAGAGAAGAACATAGGCATAATTACAAGGGAAGTTATGGTCACAGCAGGAGCATGAACATAAGTGTTGTCATTCCATCAGTGTTGCATAAAAGTGTTTCCATCAATACCAAAGGGGGGTATTTTTAAAAGATTGAGTTGGTTGTCATTGATGTCAACCCTTGAAGCAAGTCCGGTAGCCCCAAAAGTATGGTCATGGAACCCATAGTTGATCAAGGAATAAAGCCATGAAGGTTAGTGTATTTGCAAGAAAGAATATCAAAGATGGATAGTACACGTCATGTTGTTTCCGATGATGGGTGGTATGCCACGTGGATTCTTATGATTGATGAGATATGTCTTTGTAAATATTGGAGGACCGTCATGAACAATGTAGAAACTCCTGGAAGGTCAACAAGAAGTCAATTATTCTAGAAGCCTCTAGAAAGTCTTCAAGAAGTTTTCTAGTCAAAGTAGTTGCAACAAGAATGTGGGTTAGCCCTAAAAGAAGGAAAATGGGTAAAATAGTTACAACATAGCCCCTAAAGGAAGGCACTTGGGAAGTATAAATAAGATATAAAGGGACTCCCATTAGCATCTATTGCACACATTGAATATATATCTTGTGAATTTTTTTTTGTAGGAACGTTATTGACAAATCTGAGGTAGCGAAGGAGAAGCAACAATAATGTTTCGTTATTGTAGAGGAGAGTGAGGGTTTTGGTGAAAAACCTTGATTTAGTTGATCTTTTCAGGTCAGACTACTAGTGTCCCGTAAGGCACCCTCGTGGGTTTCATAGGGCTCATCACACGAGGCCTCACTAGACAACAAGCTTCATCCTATGAGGCAAAGCCAAATCTGTAGGATGATGTTTGCATCATGCTATAGAAGCCGAGGAGAGTCTACAGGCATGTGTGACAATGTTCAAGTACATCATAGTCATCTACATAAGTAAAAGGTATGATTGTATATTTGTTTGATGTTGGATCTTTTTTATTGCTTGAGGTATGGTCATGTGAGGTTGAGTATATTCTTTTGGAGGTACCAAAGTATGAGGTAGATCTGGAGAGGCACATTTTTGGTGCACTTATTGTTTGTACTTGGAGCACATTCTTGTGTATTTTTTTGAGGCATATATTGTTTCATATGGTACATGTTTAAGGCAGTTTGGTAGATATGTATTGTTGAAGGTATTGGTATAGGTTGAAGCTAGATAACAGTGAGGATTTGATACATGGTTGATGTGATAGTTCATTGTATGTTGTTTATGGATGCAAGTGCATGTATGGCACATGTTTAGAGAGATATGTTTGTGATGTTGGGTAAATGGTTTGAGATATACACTTTTGATAGTGTTTATGAGATCTATGTGATCAAATTTTATTAGTTTATGAGTTTGAAGCGACAGGTTTTACAATGACATTTTTACAGTGGTAGGTATTATGGTGGTAGGTATTGCAGTGACATGATAGACATAATTTTTGGTAGTGACAGTTTGGTCTCCATTTATATTTTAGGGTAGTAGGATGGGGAAAGGAAAGGGGGTTTTTGTCTCCTTCCAGTTGGTGCCAGAAAACTAAGGGAGTTGTAGGTTCCTTTAGGTTGGAGCCTAAGAAACTAGGGAGTTGTAGCCTCCTTCTAGTTGTAGATGGAAAATAAGGAAGTCGGTGCTTCCTATGAATGTATTTATTTTAAAATATAAGAAAAGAATTATGTGGTTTTCTCCACATTGGGTTTCCACGTAAAATTTTGATGTATTTTGTACTTGTGTGGTTTCTCATTGTTCATTGTTTAATTATGCTGCTCATGATGTTTTGAATTCTATTGATGAACTGCTCATAAATTTAAACAATACATATTGTGGTTAAAAGTAATACAAATTCTAATATTGATTCACACCCCCCCCTCTTAGTATTCCAACATACAATGATGACAATGAATACAAAGATATCTCCTCCCTTATATATAAGGTAGGTGAGGGAGGTTAACATAAAACAAGTAAACAAGTCCATACAAGAAAGTAATAAGGAAACTCCTCATGGATCACTCTATAGTATAATGTACATGTGTCAAACTAGGGTTTATACAATCCCAAAACTGAAACGCCCTCCAAGTATGACACTCCTTGGGCTCAATACCCCACCTCCAAGACGACGCACTCTCCAACTTGTTGTTATCCCAATTCTCCCTCTTCCATGTTAGTTAACTATCCAAGTGTCCTCATGCAAGGTGATCCTCTTATAACTATGTGCCATATATCCTCTCATCTACTTAGTGCTACTCGCATGTGTAACAATGTGGTCACTAAGCTCCAATACTCCTCCACATATGTGTCGAGGTCCATCATTAACCTCCATGAAGTATTCTTCTCAAACAAAGCATCGTTAAGTCAATTTTCCATCCTTAATGGTGTATATCAAAGTCCTAAGCTCCTAGTGCTAAGTGTCCTTAACTAAGTTCCTAACACTCCTTCTATTAGATAGGTACCTCCCCTAATCGAGCAACCAACTCTTCCATTGTGTGGACCCAATGGGTTAGTCATCATGCCAATCAAGATTACAACCTCCTATGTAAGGGAACTATTTTATCACTCTAAAAAAATTCAAGCATCCATCCAAATTGAGTCATCCATATGTCCATGAAGCATCACTTAAGAGTGTAGGAGACAACACTTTTTTATAAAGGTGAAAATAGTTTTGGGGTAATCCCAAAATATAAGGATATGAGTAGAGAAAAGAAGTGATCCAAACCATTGTTTAAATATTTTGCATATTCAAACCATAAGAATTCAAAGAAATGAGATACAAATAACCCTCATATGCAACATAATTACAATCACACGATGCAATTGATGAGGCACTGATGTTGTAGTTGTTGTTGTTGTTCATGGGAAAGTAATCAAGTTCATTGATGACATCTAGAAGATAAATGATAAAGTTCGAGACACTTTTTAGAGGAGTCACCAAAAGGATAAGGTAAAACATGATAGACATAGAGTCCACACATGAAACACACTTTGGGTTTATTTTCATAAATAGTGTTTCAAGGAGAAGAACCACAAGTTCAAATATCTCAAACACAATTCATACATTATACTTAAGAAAATTGGGTAGAACTCTTTTCAATTGAATTTTTTGTGGTAGATCAAAATTCACCTAGTGGTCAATGCACATTGCCTAAATCTCTACAAGATATCCATGTTGGATCAAGAATAATAAGAAGTAATCATTATCGCTCCCTAAAGATATTTTTATTGATATTGGCATAAAGATGGAATACAACAATTGTATTAATCCTAGATTGTGTCACTACACTAAATAAAATTTTCCTTTATTACATCAATCTTAATTGACTATGCTAAAAAATGGTACATCATAGATGAGATCAGGAAGTGATTCTTGCTAGTTGCACCTTTTGGGAGGAATAAGAAATATTGCACACAGAGGTGTAATCATGGAAGATCTAGTTAATAAACTAGTTTATGAAACCATAATTTAACATTGCACATAAGAGAAGGCTAGTTCATGTATGTATGCATTAAATGAAAAAATTGTTAACTCCTCAAAGATACAGGTGTATGTGACAAATGTTTGTACAAAAATAAATAGTGCAACTAGAAATGGATAAATGCATGGAAGAATATAGGGGTAGTATTGTGGAATTATTGCACCTAAAGTCAAAGTAAAGAGTCACACCTTTTTTTTTTTTATTGTGACAACATCATGCAAGTAATCAATTCATTCTTACAAGTCAATCATGTAATGTTATTGATGCATGAACACAACAACAATATGCCTTAGTTCAATATTTTGGATGTGAATAGTTGGATCAACAATTCAATAGTGATATGGTGCAATGATGTGGAAATGGATCATCTTCCCATGATTCCTATCTTTCCCTCTGTCTTCATTGTAAAATGATGTTATAGATAGGAAAATGAAGAGATATAACTTGAAAGTGATTCACTTTCCTCATGTTGATTTATCTATGTTGTTCACTTCATTTATATAATGGATCCACTTTTTCTAGCTACTTTATGTGTGTTGTACATTTTTATATCTCCTAGAACAATTAAATGTATTTGTATACAAAGAAGTGCATTTCCTTGGATGTGTTTAAATCTATGAATGATCTCATTATTATATATTTATTGTGCAAATTGATTCATAATTTTCATATTTTTTTTGAGATAAAGCTTCCTTTCACTATTATAGAACAAAAAAAACAAGCCTTTATACAAAAAGGGTGGCCAATGCATGCATCCACAAAAAATATAAATGGAGTCTAGGCCAATAGGGAAACAAAGTGGGCCTTAACAATGGGACACAAAACATTAAAAATTGATTAAAACTTAACATACACCATAATGGGGAGACAACAAATTGGGTGATCATGCTCCACCATGCTTTTCTTTTTCCCCGTTGCTCTTCTTCACATGTGTCCATACTATGCCCTCATGCAATGAATCAGATACATTAATAATCATCTTCTATTTATTTTCTTCATTAGGGAGTTGAGAAACATTATCTTGATCAAAAGAGTTTGATTCGTGCCTCTATTTGCTCACCCCAACAATGAAACTTGGTGAAGGGTGTTTCTTGTAATCAAAGGTGGTTCCCCTTTCTTGAAAGGGGAAATAGGGGAATTTTCACTCTTGGAAAGGTAAACAATAGTATATTATGGAGCACCTAGAGCTTCAACATCAAGGATGTCTTTATGTGGTTTGGAAAATTCCACCAAGTTGGAGGTATTATTCAATTTCTTCCACTAGGAAGCAATTTAGTGACTTCAATTAGGTTTCTTAAGACTTGTTTCTCTTGGCTATGAGGTTGTTATGCACCCATTCTTAAATCACAACCTACAATGTAACACAATATTATCTCTAGGGATTATCACCATATCACATAACTGGTTGATCTAACATCCTTTCACTCAAATATGCATAGATGCAAAAGCATGTAAAGGTAGAGGATTTGTCCGTAGTGTTTTTTCAAGGAGATTCAAAGTTTTTGAGTACGTATCCAATGGCTTCCAAGGTTGTGGGGTTCCAAATATCTTATGGAAAATTTTACCAATGAACCCAAAGTGAAATCATGAATAAGGATTCCCTATGTAGATTGAAGTCAAGATGGCATGGTTTCATGAAGAGGCCTACTCCCCCCATAAAACATGGATCCAACATAAACACTTCCAATGGATCCTCAAAGGAGTCAAGCTCAAGCGCATAGAATATTTTTGCAGTTGGATCAATTTCCATTTCTTCAAAGAGAAAATAGCCCCTAGAAAATTCAATCCAACCTCATAATTGAATAAATGAAGACCATAGAGTGTTGAACTTGCAAATCTCTCGTTTTTCCTTGAGACACTCAATGTCGGGTTCAACCCAGTCAAACTTCAAAGTAACATTAGGGATGATGGTATTATTTTGCACAAAAAAGGAAGGGGAGGAAAATGTTGACCAAAGGTAGCTCCGACGTATCTAGATTCCCTCATGTCGAACTAGAGAACAACCTCTTTGAAAGAATCCTTTAGGAAGCTGGGTTGTCCTTGGCCCAAAGACTTCCCAGAGTAGTTGTAGGTGGAGGTGTAACCACGGTAGTAAGAGAAGACCAGTTAGGGATAGATCTTGATCATCGGTAGTGCTCGATACCTTGAAACCCCTAGAACCCTTTATGACAAAAGATACCCATTCACTATTTGACAATGTTTGAGTTTCATAGTTTTTATGCACATGTGATTATTCCTATGTCTCATACCACACAATTAGATCAAGTCTTAAACTGGAATGAATCATAATAATGTGATATACAATTGTAACAATAAGACTTTTAATTATTATGGATATTACATAGATAACAACCACAAGTAAAAGAGGGTCTACAAGACATGAGACTAAAATTATTAGAAATGCTAATACTAGATTGAAAGATATACTAACATCATATCAATCTAGAAATTTGTATCCCAATTCCAACTTCTAGAGTGTAAAATCTTCTAGTATAATAAGACCTTATACACCACTTTTAGGGATTTATATCTCAAATCCAACTTATATAATGTAAAATCTTCTAGTATAGTAAATACTTACACTCCACATATAACTCACAATTATAATATATGTATGTGTTTTAACAAAACAACGTTTTTAGGAAAAGAGAAGAGAATTATAAGTCTCAAACTCCTCATTTTAAACTAATTAGGTTTTATTTTATGTGTTTCTTAATACATATTTTTTTTTAAATGACAATTTGATATTGAGAACATCGGTGTTTTTTTAACTAATGAGATTTTATTTTATGTGTTTTTTGGCATACCTTAAGAACATGGGGGTAGGATTTGGTCCACATATATGAAAGGTTATGCATTTTGTTTCCAGGATACAATGCCCAAGGAAAACCCTAGATATTTCCCCTCATTTTGAGGATGGTACCCAATGTAAACCCTATATTGTTTAGGGCACAAGGTCGTCGATAATGGGGCCTCAAATCCATTACAACAATATTCTCATAGTGATCCCAACATGCCACTTACGGGAATAGAACCTGGGTGTGAAGGATAACACTCCAACCCATAACCACACAAGCTAGACCAAATTGATGAAGGTTATGCATGCCTCACACATTCAACCATTATCTTCAAGTGTTCCCATGGCTAGCTTAGGGTGTCAAGTAGATATATAATTTTCCATGCTATAAGGAGAAAATTAGGGTGGGCATTGCTCTACATATGTGATTGGATTTTGTAACAATCCTTTTATTTGCAATTTTTTTTCTAATTTTAAATTACAACTAAAAAAATCATAGTATAATTAATTCAATAACATAAAGTACATAAATGAGGTTGTCAAGGGTAATTTCAATTATAAATAGAGTCATCAAATTGTAATACATTAAATCATCTAGTAATAATTGTATCTACAACTAAAGTCTAATATTTCTAGTAGGAAGTAGTATGATGAACTAAACAATTTCTACATTAGGGTGTTAGAATTCTTGCTACGACCCTAGCTCCTCATGAGTACATATGGATAGGAAAATATCATACTCATCAGTGGCATACCAAAGGCATAAAATAAACAATAGAAAGAAAAAAATGAGCATTAGTACCCATTGAGAAAGAGATCACACTCCCGACCTTATAAATCCACTTAGACCAAGTTAGAGAAACAATCAATTTTCTCCCAATAACACAAGTCAGAAACATATTTCTTATTTATGTAAAATTTCCCAACATCCCTTAATAAGTCATCCCCCTTCACACAAGGTTTCACCCTATTTTCTAATCCCTCAGGGGTGTAGCTACTTCTACCAATGAATTCATATTGGCCTTCTCATTTCCCACTAGATTATTGGGAGAAATTTGGCTTAGGGATAGATTTACAAGTGCCAAAAAGTAGGGAAAAGTAAATTACAACTCACTCCCCTTGGACCCTGTTATCACATATTATTTCTAAAGGGGTTTTTTTCCCTTAGGAAATGGCACCTTGGTGAAAAATGCATGAAAAAAGGGGGAAAAAACCCACGAAATGTGTTTTATCCTAAGTTTTGGGGAAAAGTCATGGTTGGGGCACGTTGTGATAAAACAAATGCTCAGATATATAGCCGAGCATGGAGCAATTAGATCAACGGCCCTCGACGTAGCTCGGACCCCCTCCGACCTTATACCTTTATCCCTGGGGGGGGTCTGAGCAAGAGATTTTCTAGTGCGGGGCCCCCACTAACGTGGTGCTTCCTCGCTAACTCGAATCCCCCCTCGTACTAAACCTCTTACNTCCGAGAATACCTCTTTACCACCTTCAATTACCGCCCTTGCTCCCGTCTCCACCTATCCTCCACTCACAACACCCACTCACGCCTGACCCCTAGCTGTTGTCACATCTCTCTATCATCACCTGCCATGTGTCTCCCACTCCCACTTCATGTCACATATCCCTTTTCACCTCTGCCTCTTTCTTCTCGACATCTGTCTCCCATGTTTCCTCCACCTGTGTTGTTGTCCCCTCTTCACCTTGCCACCAAAACCTCCCCTCTGCCTCCATGTGATCTTCCCATGCCAAATCACCCCTACACTTTTTCACCTCAGTGCCTGCATTCTGATGCCCATGCTTTTCCAGTCACTATTTTTCCGCTGCATCTTTCCACCTGGCCTCCAATCACTTGTCGTTCCATGCTGGTTCGCGCCAACCATCTCACCATCACAACATCATTAGCGTCCACGTCCTCCTGCTTGTGTTCCCTACCAGAKATTAGCAAGTGGCAGGTGTCACGTTGACTCTGCCTGCTCCGATCTCGATGTAGTAGTTAATGGAAGTGGGTGAGGTGGTTGAGACATCGTCTCATTCCTTAAATTGAAGGCCAGAAAAAGGACCAACCGTGAAGGCAGACCGTCAGCCCAGACTGACAGAGATCGCGTTTGACAGAAGAATGCATGGGTAGTATGACTAACGTCGGCATGCACAACCTGAAAGAGAAACTCATCGACTCAAAGCATTGAATGAATGATGTGATCATGCCTCGGACAATCGAAGCTAGTTCTGATTATATGAAGGAATTTTTTCCATTTTGTTAGGGTCGATGGTTGAGAAATGCTCTTGTATTGTAAACTTTTGATGAAGCTTTTGGTTCTCTAGTTATGTATTTTGATTACAGACTTCTTGTTTAATGAAATTCAACTTCTTTTCATCTTATTTTCCTCTGATACTGAAGTGTCCATGATTGAAGGATTCACATGGATTGTTTTGACTGCATTGTAATGTAGGTTTGATTGTAGTGTTGTTATTAACATTCTTCAGTTTCCAGAAGTTTTGAATCCAAGAGGATCTTGTATTTGAAGTTTTTCCTTCTTAGGCTGTTGGAAGACCTGATGTCCATAGTAGAACTTTAAATTCCCCTCACCATTTCTTCCTCCTACCCACCTTTACTACAACGTACTAACTAAATTTAAATCAAGACCTCACCTGCTTGTGCATACCGGTCTAGTTTTCTGAGTTAAAATGATATCATCTTCAGTTTGTGCCCATTTGATCTCTTTAAAACCAATCTGTGACATATAAAACTCTGATCGGTACTAGGCTTACCTTCTCTGCAATCGGAGTGTGACTTCTAGTGCTAACATTTATGGCATCATAGTTAGGAATGAATTGAAGAATTTTCCTTGGGATTGAACGACAATGAGCTTCTAATTATAAAGGTGCATAAGACATTAGAACCACTGAGGATTGCAACTTGCACCTGGTGAATCCATTGGTGCAAATCCACTATTTCAATTATGACTTCCAGAGGCAGACACACAAGGTCTACTCCATAGCTGTCTCTAGAAACACCTAAAGCTAACCTAGAGAAAGTCATCAGAAGATGGAAGATCCTCCAGGAAAGTACTTCGACTGTTGAACCAGGTATTTATGATGATTTTCACCATCCTCCTATAGAGAATCCAATATTTTCTTCTCATTCTCCTGTTATACCATATGTTGGAGTTTCCCAAAGTTTAAAGTTCGAGAGTGTTCATTTTGATTTATCCCCTCCTGGTCTTGGATTGGAGGGAGAAACCTTTGTCACTCCTATCTCCCCTAAATATTTTCACACTCTGGGATTTACCACTCCTCCCCTTGTTAGAGTTGTTGCTTTTACAGAAGGGGAAATCTCGGTTCCCTTGATCCCTGTGGCCTTTTCTCCAAATCCTCAGTCATTTCCCTTTGCTCCTAGAAACACACTTCCAGTCTCCCCTGTTCAAACATCATCCCCTCCTAGTTCTCCTCCAATTCACATCCCAATGGCAGGTTCTAATTCACCTAGGAACATAATGGATGCCATAGTGGCTACAAGATATGCCCCTCTAATCTTACCTCAGCCAATGAATGCTCTCCCTGTTGGAGATTACCTAAAATACATGCCCAAATTCACTGGATAAGAGAACATAACTGCTGAAGAACATCTGGATTCCTTCTACAATTATGTAGACAATCTAAATATTGAAAACGAGGATGTGTGGATGAGAGTCTTTGTCTAGAGCCTTGATGGTGAGTCTAGGAAATGGTTTAGTGGATTGACCTCTGGATCAATTGCTGGGATTAAGGCTTTGGATGATGTTTTCTTCAAATAGTGGGGGGATAAAAAGGAATTAATGTATTATATCACAGAGTTCGAGTCCCTAAAGAGAAAAGAGGGAGAATCTGTCTCTGACTTCTCCAAAAGATTCAACAAAATGTACAATAAGATCCTTGCTGAGATAAAGCCTACATAATCCTGTGCCAAAATTACTTATGCTAGTGCTTTCGACCCTGATATCCACCTCTTGTTAAGAGAGAGAAGAGATACTTCATTGGTCCATATGAAAGATGTATCCCTAGAAGTAGAATCCAACGTATTGGTAGTTGATAAAATTAGGAATAAAGATGATAGAGATAGAGGAAGGGGGATATCTGAAGCCTCAACCTTCGGTTCCTCAACGTCCCACCCTCAAGTAGATGAATTGATCAAGCTAGTAAAATATCTTTCTGCAAAAATGGAGAAGATGAAATTCAAAGGGATGAAAAGTCATAAGGATGCCCAAAATGTTGATAACAGAGGTAACTTCAAAATACCAAATAATACCCCTCAAATACTCCCAAGAGAGCCTCGAAAAAGAGATAGGGATTATCAGGAAATCCAAACCCCTTTCCAAAATAACCTCATCATTGATGAGGAAGGAGAGGAAGAAGAGATTGATCTTGAAATTCATTGTCTTGGAGACACCTCCCCATTTCCCCATTTAAACCAATATGCATATGAGGAATCCCTCATGGAAAAATAAATAAATGAGTTGAGTAAGGGGGAGAAGACCAATAGTAGTCCCAATAAATATAACCTCGGTTCTAAGAAGAAAGAAGGAAATTCTGACATCCCTGATCAGCCTCCTAGAGAAGAGAAGTCTTCTAAAGATGAAGCAGAAAACAACAAGGAAAATAAAACACAGAACCCCTCACCAATATTCAAAGGTCCTATCCCATAAGTGAGGGAAATTATAAACCCCCCCTGCTCTTTTAACTTTGAGCACGGAATTCAAAAGATAAGGATCTTTGTACCCCTTTCAGAGCTGGTCAAGCATGAATATTTTAAAAGGCCCCTCTCTAAACTATTGCAGTCTCAACCACCATGTCATTCCACAGACTCAGTAAACCTTCAAGATGAAAAAAAAACAATAATCTTAGGTACTTTGGTAGAATATAGAGATGATTCATCCCCTCCCTTCTACACCTCATTGAACATACATCAAAAGGTGTTGCATAATTGTTTGATGAACTTAGGGGAATGCCATAATATCATGCCCAAAATGTTCATGGATGAACTTGGATTAGAAATCACAAAGACTTACCATGACTTGTATTCTTTTGATTCTAGGAAAGTGCAGTGTCTTGGGGTCATCAAAGATCTAGTTGTGACCTTGTTTAAGTTTCCCATGAAGAGTGTGGTCATGGATATTGTGGTGGATAACGTTCCCCCCAAGTTTGGCATGCTCTTGTAAAGATCTTGGATAAAAAGAATTGGGGGAACATTGCATATGGACCTCACATATGCTACCATTCCTATGTTTGGGGGGGAGCATAGAAGACTGTACAGAGAAGATCATTTGGACTACATTATTAGTAATGAAGTAGACTCCACCAACCATCCTATTTTTTCACTCAATACTGATTTGGGATCCATCTTATTGCAACTCATTGATGCTCCTGAACTTCCTCTTGAAATCAGAAAGCAGTCCATTACTTTTTGTGAAAATACTCCTCCAATCACCTATGCTTGGAAAAAAGAAATTGATGGAGCCTCTTCTAAGGAAGGTGTTGGTGCTGGAGTGGTATTTTTTTCACCTTCTCAAGAGACCGTATCTTTGTCCTACAAGTTAGAATTTGAAACTACCAACAATGTGGTAGAATATGAGGCTCTTGTTTTGGGTTTGAGGGTTGTAAAAGACATGGGGATTGAAGAAATATCAGTGTTTGGGGATGTTGATTTAATCATCCATCAGATCAAAAATGTTTATCAATACAAGCACCCTTGACTTAGAAGTTATAGAAATGAAGTGTGGGATCTAGTTGATAGTTTTTTCTTAGCTTTCAACACTTCATTTGATCCAAGAGAACAGAATTCCATGGTCGATTCTCTGGTTGTTTCAACAAGTAATTTTAGAGTCCCTATGCCACCTAAACTCAGGTATGATGTAGAAGTGAAATATAGACCCTCTATACCTAACAATGTCAAGCATTGGAAATTGTTTGAGGATGATCTTGATATCAAAAGATTCCTGGAGACTGTTGATGAGTTTTTTGCATTACACATTGATCAAGATACTGATTATGTAATAAATCCTCATGCTGATGTTGTTCTGAACAAAATTTATAATCATCATATTGTTTAGTTTCCTAGTAATCACATCCCAAAGGGATTGGTCCCTTTGGAAAGACTATTTGACAGGAATGATGTGGCAGTAAAGGGAAAATTTTCAAATGATGACGTTGATGTAGCTGAGTGCAATATTGGTACACAGGAGGATCCAACATTTGTCAAGTTGTCAAGCATCCTATCAAAGGAACAAAGGGTCGAGTATGCCAAGATTATAAAAGAGTTTGTTGATGTGTTCTCTTGGACATATGAAGATCTCAGAACATACGACACAAATGTCATTGAGCATAATATCTCATTGAAGGAAGAGGCCAAACCATTTAGGCAGAAATTGACATAAATAAACCCCATGCTACTGCCTATTTTGGAGAGGGAGGTAAAAAGTCTCTTGGATGCCTAGATCATTGTCCCCTTAAGATACTATGAATGGGTAGCCAACCTGGTTCTGGTGAGAAATAAGAATGGATAAATTAGACTGTGTGTCGATTTCAGGAACCTGAACATAAGATCTAAGAAGGACAATTACCCTTTGCCAAAGAGGGAACACATATTGCAAAGGGTGACAAGTGCATCTAATATCTCCATGATTGATGTATTTTTTGGCTACAATAAGATCTTTGTCCTGCCTGAAGACATAGAAAAGACAACCTTCACCACTCCTTAGGGAACATTCATGTATGCCAAGATGCCCTTTGGATTGATGAACGCAGGGGCGACCTTTCAGCGAGCTATGGACATTACCTTCATTGGAGAAAATGATAAATTAATAGTCATCTATATGGATGACATTACAGTTTTTTCTTGGTCTGATAAAGAAAATTTTATCATCTAAGAAGGGTCTTCTTAAAATGCAGAAAACTTGGTCTCTCCCTTAATCTCAAAAAGTCATTGTTTTCCATGCAAGAGGGAAAATTGTTGGGGAACATAGTATCAGCCGAGGGGGTTAGGATTGATTCAATAAGGGTAGAAGCTATCCAAACATTGCCACTCCCTAGATCTAAGAAAGAAGTCCAGTCCTTCTTAGGTAAAATCAACTTTTTAAGAAGGTTTATTTCTAATTTTGTTGAACTAGTTAAATGCATTACAACCATGCTCGAGAAGGGAAATGAAGTGAAATGGACCATCGAGTCCAGAGAGGCTTTCAACCATATAAAGAAGGCATTGATTGAGGCACCTGTGCTCATCATTCCTGACTACTCCAAGGATTTTCCTATTTTTTCCTTTTGTTCATTTGACACAGTGGCAGTCGTCTTATTGCAGAAGAATGTTGAGGGGTTAGAGAATCCCATTTCCTTTTTTCAGTAGGGAATTGAGAGATGCCGAGACAAAATATGACATCATGGAGAAACAAGCCTATACTTTGGTGAAATCCCTCAAGGATTTCAGAATCTATGTCCTACATTCAAAAGTTATTGCATATGTTCCTTCAGCTTCTGTGAAGGACATTCTCATTCAGCTTGACATAGACGAAAGAAGGAGAAAGTGGATTGCCAAAATCCTTGAATTTGATCTTGAAATAAAGCCCACTAAGTTGATTAAAGGCCAAGGTTTAGACAGGATGCTGGCTGAATCTAATTGCAAATCCTTGAGGGTCAATTTCATCCACACTTTCTCATAAAATTAGCAAGATGAGTTTTCTGATGAAGGATCCCAGATCGACCCTCCATTGGCAGGATGTATTTGGTACAATTACATTATATTTTTTCTGCAAAATTTATGACCTCCTGATGGAATGGGGGGAATCAAGACAAGAGCTCTAAATCTTAAAGAAAATAAATATTTCCTTATTGATTAGGTCTTGTATTGGAAATACCCCCTAGGAGTGCTTCTAATATGTTTAGATCCACAAGAGGGCCAAAAGATTATGTTTGATTTTCATGACAACATATGTGGGGGACATCATTTTTGGAGAACTACAACCTATAAAATTATCAGGGCTAGGTACTTCTATCCTAGCCTATTCACTGATGTATATTCAAATATCAGGGCTTGTATTAAATGTCAAAAATTCTCTGGAAAGAAGCAACTCAAGTATTTTCCATTAAATCTTGTTATAGCTTCAGGACCTTTTCAGCAGTGGGGCCTGCACTTTATTGGGGAAATTCATCCTGCTTTAAGAGGACAACACCGGTGGATCTCGACTGCCACTAATTACTTTACCAAGTGGATAGAATCCATCCCCACAGGGAGTGCTTCTCACAATGTAATCATTAGTTTTCTTGATATTATGGCAAGATTTGGTTTTCTGAACAAAATCATCACTGATAATGCTGCATCTTTCAAAGTTGAACCATTGATCCAGTTTTGTGAACAGTTTGGAATTTCATTGATTCATTCAACTCCTTACTACCTCCAAGGGAATGGACTGACAGAGTCCTCTAACAAGAGCCTTATAAAAATTATCAAAAGACGGCTAGAGGATAAAAAGAAAGCATGATATTCGAAGCTCAAATTTTCTCTGTAGGAAGACAAAGTGACAACAAAGAGATCTCTTGGTGTCTCTCCTTTTCATCTTGTGTATGGATTTGAGGCCATCTTTCCTTCTCAGCTCGCCTTTCCAGTGGCAAAATTATTCCAATAATACCAAGGGGAGCCTAATGATATGATCAGAAGAATGCAACAGTTGGTAGAGGTGCAACAAACTGGAGAGAAGTTATTGGATAGAGCACATGAACATCAACAGAGAATCAAGAAATATTTTGACAGAAAGGTAAGAAAGGAGGATTTCTAGCTAGGAGACCAAGTACTCAAATGGGATGCACCCAAGCAAGACAAAGGAAAAAATGGCAAGTTCAAAGCTTTGTGGATCGGGTCATACAATATCTCTGAGATATTTCTAAATAACACTTATAGGTTGCAAAATTTAGAGGATGTTGAAGTTTTTGGTGGCCCTGTAAATACGCATTTTCTGAAAAGGTTCTTTGTTTGAGCCATGAATGAATTCCATATGTCATTGTAAATATCATTTTTATTTTATTTTAATAGCTGACTCCACAACCCAACACTAAGGCACTGAATCTTCTGAAGTTCTTAGAGCCTCTCAGGGAGGTCTCTATCCCCCATGGAGCCTAATGTTAGCACATATTATTGCTAAAGGGGTGTTTTTCCCTTGGGAAATGGCACCTTGGTGAAAAATGAATGAAAAAGGGGGGGGAAACCCATGAAATGTGTTTTATCCTAAGTTTTGGGGAAAAGCGATGGTTCGGGCGCGTTGTGCTAAAGACAATGCTCATATATGTGGCCGAGCATGAAGCACTCAGATCAACAACCCTCTACACAGCTCAGACCCCTTTCGACCTTCTACCTTTAACCAGGGGAGTGTCCGAGCAAGCGGTTTTTTGGCGTGGGGCCCCTACTAACGTGTCACTTCCTCACTAACTTAGACCCCCCACACTAAACCTCTTACCACTTACTGCCCCCCTTCAAGCAGACCGCTTTATCGCCTCCTCTTACCACCCTCGCTCCCGCCGCCACCTATCCTCCACTCACAACACTGACTCATGCTTGTCCCCTAGCCACTGTCACATCTCTCTATCACTGTCTTCCATGTGTCTCCCACTCCCACTTCATGTCACATCTCTCTTTTCACCTCCGCCTCTCGCTTCTCGACATTTGTCTCCCATGTCGTCTTCACTTGTGTTGTTTTCCCCACTTCACCCTTCCACCACAACCTCCCCTCTACCTCCATGTCATCTTCCCATGCCACATCACCCTTACACTTTTGTGCCTTAGCACCTGCATTATGACACCCACGCTTTTCCAGTCATCGTTCTACCACCACATATTTCCACCTAATTGCCAATCACTTGTCATTCCATGCCAATTCGTGCCAACCATCTCACTAACACAACATCAACAACATCCATGTCCTCCTTCCTATGTTCCCTGCCAGATCTCAGCAAGTGATAGGTGTAGCATTGACTCTTCCCGCTCCGATCCTGATGTAGTAGTTAATGGAAGACAGTGAGGTGGTTGAGACATCATCTCATTCCTTAAATAGAAGGCCAGAAAAAGGACCAATTGTGAAGGCAGAACATCAGCCCAAATTGACAGAGATTGTGTCTAATGTAAGACTGCATGGGCAGTCTGACTAACATATTCATGCACAACCTAACAGAGAAACTCATCAACGCAAAGCCTTGAATGCATGACTATTGATACCGAGAGGGGGGTGAATCAGTATCAAGTAAAATTTAAAAAACTTTTTCAACTTATACTTAAACCATTCAATTATATCCAATGAGAAATGAACAATAGTATAAGAGTTACACCAATACACCACAATACACCATGCACAATATATGAGAAATAATCAATAGTTTTTGTTCAAGGGATGTTATGACTTCCAAAGGTAGCTACAACTTCCAAATGTAGAGGGAGGGATAAACCTTCAATAGGAAGATACAATCCTCCAATATTAAGAGAGAGTTTAACTCTCCATCCTTTCCCCTTCCTTCCACCCAAGAATATATGAGAGATAATAAAACTTTACATTAAATCATCACCATCAACCAATCATCACATAGAGCCTGATAATGCTTCCTGAGACTTCTTCAATTTCTTCAGTTCTTCAATTCTTGGAGTACTTTTGATCTTGTAGATAACATTACTCAATGTATTATCTGAAACTCGTCCAATTTTCACTCCTTGAATCCTCCCCAAAAAGAGGTTATAGAAAGAATGGTAGACTTTATTCAATTCTGGTCTAGTCAGAAGACCCAACTTGTAAAGCATGCCCCATGCTCAATATTTAACATCCGATTCTAAAACTCGCACAAAAGAAACTAGCATTCGTAATCATTCCAATGGAAATGGTCCCACTTCATTTGGATTCCGTATGAAGAAGTTATGAAGGTTTTACCCAAAACACATGTTTATTGACTAGCTTCAGGACTGGTCACAAACCCTATCTTCCACAGAGTGTATCTCCATAATTATAGTGAATCAAAAGATGAAATTTTTACCAGAGGTACATTGATATGTATTCTCAATACTATAGAGATTTCACCATTTTAATCGTTCTAGAAAAAAAGTTATATCAAAAATGGTAAGATGACCTGAAAATAACATACCTTAGAACACATCACCAAAAGACTTCATCCTCCCTTGAAATCCAACCTTCTTTTATTTCGTCTTTCCTCTGAAATTCGACTTGTATAAAAATGAATGTATAATGATGTTTATTTATACCATTTATGTCACTTCATTTTAACATTAGGGCCGACCTGACACTTTTTTATTTTGTAATTCTTTTCTTTAATTATCTTCAGGGCCTACATGTACTTCCTTCTTCAATTCACTTTGTCATCTTCAAAAATTCATTTCTCC